>JABASF010001332.1:0-23356 GCA_019776145.1 Harlomillsia oculata | reverse complement strand
AAAAACGCTAGCTAAAAAAAATTTTAGAAAGCAGGCGTGAAGAAAACGGGACTCTTCTGTTTGCATATTATGGGTTGAAGAAGTGCCATGTTTTTTTCGGAGCCTTGTATTTTTTTTGTATATGGTGTATTTATATTTTAGAACAAGGCAAAAATGCTCCCTATGTCCCTATGCACAATATTACTAGTATAACATTGGCAGACAGACTGTGTGTGGTTATTGCAAATTTTCTTGACAGGAAATCCATCATTTTCCTCACAAGATTCTTTCGTGGATATTTGTCATACCGTAAGGGCGAGAGCACAAGGCCATCTCCTCGCCACAAATTCAATAATCGGTCCTATATACTCCAGTGACTTTCACTTCCTTGCATTCCTCAGGAAGAGACGAGACATCCCTTTGCGGAGCCCTTGTCTTTCCTTGTCAGCCGAAATGACATCACAGTGACTATGATCACTATAACATTATTAGCAACGTGGCAGTTGTATATAAAGTATTATATATGAATGCCGTCTTTTCCTGTTATATGCCCTTCTCATTTTTTCAGTACCCGAACTTCACCATACTGAAAAAGAAAAATGCTAAAAGCACTAACGACTTTGCAATTTGCTTTTCAAACTTTTTTTTGGAATGTAGCATGTATTACGTACGCCTTTATTTTCTCGGGTGTTCCGTTTTTGATCCTGTTGATGTCAGCATATTTTAAAAAAATGAGTCTATAATATTCCTGTTTTCTTTTTTTTTGTCACATTACGTCTACCCAACAATTTGTTAGCTCTGATAAACATTTTAGTACGTCAGACAGATTACATTGTAGAGGTAGTACTTTTTACGGGTCTACATGGCGTTTTTTTTTCACCTTTCACCTTTCAAATTTTTATTTCACTTTTTACACAACGCATACACAATTCTTTTTAGTTTGATTACATTTTTTTATAGCTACATAACACATTTTTCAAGTTGTATATTTTTTACATTATACATGTTTTCCAGTTTTCTCAAAAAGCCATGCATTTTACACAATGTCAAGAATCAAGATAAATTGCAATAACGATTTAAACTTATGTCACTGTATATTACATCAAATTGTTTTTAATAGAATAGTATTGCATGCACATAACCACTCAAAATTAATTAGTTTAGCATGCAATTAAATGCTAAAAGTATCATAATTTTGCCTATGGTTTCTTATTAATATAGTACATGTATAGTAATTATGATTAATTGTAGTATATATTATGATAGTGTTTTATATTATACAATGCGTTACATTACTTTCTTTGTTTTATAGTTACAATTTCACAATATAACTTTCTGTAGACATGACTCTTTTCTTTGTCACTGAAGTAGGCGAAGCATTTTAATATTTTAGTAGGTTTCTTTACTTACGACTTTATCCTTAGGTAGTATCAATACAGGAATTTATAAATTTCACCTCAAACCTTTGGATGAAATCAAGCTAAATAGTAATAATAAATTACTAACTGTTTTAATTTTATATCGTTTCATACCATTAGCTTTTATGATAACCTTAATTTTGGATTGTAATGAATGATTGTTAACACTTTTTTCTACTATATGTGTGTTATGCGGTAACGGGAACAGTAATACAATTATCATAATTACAAGTAACAGTACATACAATTTAATTTTAGACAACGATGAGGATGACTAAGAACATTGCTGTACGAAACATCAATACGAATCAATAAATGACTTTTAGGGACACTTATCTTTTTTATGATCAAGGGGTACCGTGAGATATTTGATAGCTGTAACACAACGATTAAAGGTTAATGATTTATAAGAGTATACAAGTTTCCTACTACTCTTTATCCAACACTAAAGGTAGAAGGAATAGGAATACGAGACTTTTTGGTTTACAATTGTAAAGAATGTTTACATTCTATGTTTGGTGTCTACTTGTCTGCACTTTCCGATTCGAGATCCTAACATTAATTTAAACCAGTAGCAGTTTCTTGTGTAATTAGTTCAAATGTATAAGGCACATTGTCAGGGTTTTACAGGAATAACACGTACCGTCCCATCAAAGTCGATGTTTACACACTAATAGGAATTCAGATTCAAACTCACGTATATTGGCTTAACAGAATGGCCTACTACGACACAGTTAGACAAACATGATGTTTTTTAAGGATTTTTTTGTATTATTTTATAAATAGAATCAGAATATCAATTAGTAGATTTGTTAACGTATATTTAAATACATGATACTTCATTACTTGACACAAATCACATTTTCACTTCGGGGACAAAATTCCTTGGAAAACTAACAAAATCGGAAAGTGAATTTACAAAACTGTCTATTGAAGCACCACGACGAAAATATATGACAATACTAATTACTATTAGTAATCTTGTCATTTTAATGTCTGATCTATGCACTGATGGAAAATGTAAAAAAGCTTTGGGTAATGAATTTTCTTTCATTCAAACAAACTATGCAAGGAAAATTACATGGCCTATGTACTTTGACATTTTGGCTCTTTGGTAGGCAATATTTAAACGAGAATGCTAACATTATATAGATAAAATTCTGATATGACTAAAAGTAGAAACATAAAATTGAAGAGAGGGCAAGCAAACGAGCTTCTTACTAAAAGTTATGACGTTGCTATAAAGTTAAGGTAATGTACGACATGAGCAATGAGGAAACACGGTATAAAAACCAGGGGAGTTTAAAAAGGTATCCGGAACTTGTGTTTGATTCTCAAAGAGAAAAGACAAGCTGATCAAGTTTGAAATCTCCATGATTTATGGCAACTTGGCTTGTGGGAGAGGGAGCAGACAAGGTTTTCTTTTAATTCTCTTTCATTCGTGACGAACGCTGGTGCATGGTGGTTCCTGATAATAGTAGACATTTGCTGACCAGGCAAGAAGGAAAAAACTGTTCTTCCATCAATTTTTAACAGGACCACAAAGAATAGAGAGGACAATGGAGTCCAAGTGTAAGTAAACGCACTCGGTAGCATTCACTTTCTCTCTCTTTCTCTCTTTCAAAACATTAGTCCTGTATTGTTCGACCAACTACTTCTTGAGGCGTTTTGGGAACTCGACAGGCGACAGTGAGGAGACGAGAGCAATTACACGGGGAAATGAAATTCCGGTCGAAGCGGATAATCGAAGTTCTCACGACAATGGAATGACAATGTGCTCTCACTGCGTCTGAATTAAGTCGAGGGGCTTCACTAATGAGTGCCTTTTGAGCCCTCAACTTTATACACCTCTACAAACGCATAGCTCATTGTCTTCTCGTCGCGTCGTCGTCGTTCTTGTAGGTTACAACACCAACGTAGCTTCCTTCAAACAAAATTCTTTCTTCAGTAGGAATTTCATTTGACGTCACTTCCTTTTCCTTTACCTTGACGCAAGGTGCAATGTCTTCAGAGGTCATAAAAGCCCTATGAAAGTCATCGTTATTCACTTTCCACTTGTCATTACAATTGCAATGTGCCAGCACACTGTGGCATAATGGGACATTAAACATGGAGATCCTTAAAATGATGTATTTTTATACCTATAAAAATTGTACTAGCTTTCGAGTACAATCGACATTTTAGTAGTACTTAGTATTAATATCTCATGAGATCTCTCGTAAACTGCCATGTTAATTACATAATTTTGCAATTTTGCTCTTTTGTACGTACAATTCAAGAAATAGTACTTGTACATTTGAACTACAGAAAATTTTCAAAGTATCGCATTTTCGACTATATACAACAGTACAGTAGAAATGGCAACGCTATGTACAGGTCACCATTCGACTGCTCCGCAGACTGAGTTGTCGTTATAAATGCTTTGAATACTAAATATCAAACAGATTGAGTATGGTTGATTTTGATGTTCATGAAGATGTTTTCGTGATGTTTACGCATTACTTCGGAAGTAACGTAGTGTAAAGAACGGATGTGAAAACTCACGAACGAACGACTTGTACATTTCAGACCAAGATCTTGTACATTATATTTTTTTGTAGAGCAAAGCCAAAAGTGTGTCAATACCAGGGGGAAGTGCTGTTATTGAAAGGATAGTGGAAGATGCGTTTATCATCTACTAGGGAAGGTCATGGAAGGAGAAGACGTCCATAATGGAGCATTGATATCGATTTGAAGTATCTGTGTCGCAAGGGTCAAGTAGACGAGGAAATACACGACCAAGTCTGCAAAGTGCTTACTAGAGAACTTTGTTCTGCCACCGCCGTTGTTCCCGTGCTGCATTGCCGCTGGATGCTCACCCACTAAAAAAAACAAAGAAAAAGTAGCACAATCATTAGGCATTGTCACCAAAGACAAGTCAAGAATGAAATTTATTACTTCAGTTTTTCGTAGAGAATTAAATAAATTGTGACTGTTTGAAAAGAATGCGACTGATTCTAACCATTTGAACACGTTTAAAAAACCTTTAGTGACTTAAAAAGTCCTAGGACATGTTTACCTTCACACTCGACTGCATAGTACTTGGAATGATGGTAATTGTGCGAGAGAAAAACAATTAGGACGACTGATTAGATTAGTGTCGGGACTGACATTACGCAACAACCCATATCACTGGTATTGTCGCTAGAGAGGAGAGGTTCTTTGCAGACGTTTGTGCCAAAGACATTAGCCGCTCTTCCGTCGCATTACATGCATTACATGGGACAGAGACAGAGTCTCCAGCAGCCCCAGTCCTTATTTTTATTCCAGTCCCGTAATAAATTTCTCCTCCGTTCGATTTCACACTGCCATGTCAGCTCTTTTGAGTCAACGAAAGAAGAATTAAATTGTCTTTTTGCTCTGAATGCCTTTTTTCCTCACTTTACATTCTCAACTCTTCAATCAAGGAAAAAGAAAATGTTTTCCTCCTTTTCTGCATGATATGAGAGTCCAAAACTCCTAAAACTATGCTTTAAGTGCAACTTCAAATTTTATTTCAGACACTCTCAAACGATTTCTTATTACAATTAAAAATGCATTTTCATTTGAATTCGCAATAACTGTCGAGAAAAAGAATTTACCCGAAAAGCTATATATTTAACAATCTGTCTCAAGGAGTCTCGTCCTTATTAAAAATGTTCATGAAGGTTAATATTGTTCTTACTATATACTAGCTATATGCACATATACTAGTGCACAATACCTATTATAAAAGTTACGATATTATGACGCAATTAAAGTTCTAATTAAAATCGTTGTATCCGGTGCAGCAACGTACGCCGACTGAGAGTAAAGAAGAGACATAAAAATGAATGACGAAGATTTGATCATTTCTTTGTTCTTGCTAAAAAAAAAGGCAGACAGCCTTATTTACAATTTTGAAGCGTAGCATGTAAGTGCGCTAAGCTGTGATTTGGTCTGCTACAATTTTTGTGGTGCGAATGAGCTAAGCCTTTTCGTTTTGTGGACGTCTCTTGTCTTCCGCAACCTCAGGATACACAAGAAGCTCTCCCGTCGTCGTCTTCTTTCATGGCACAAAAGCCCTTTTTCTACAGCATATAGACAAAGAAACCGAAGAACGTGACTTATGATAATAATTGGACTCATGGCAAAACCTGTGCCGAATATTAAAGCCTTTTTGCGACAACGGAGACGACGACAACGACTTGCCTCACTTTCGTTCTGCGCTGTCTCCTTTGCTTTGAGAAGCAGAAATATGATACGTCCTTCGTCTTTTCTTCTCAAAAACGTGCTTTTCTTCCACTTTCTCTCTCTCCACAGCTTTCTGGCTCATTTTTGTCACAAGCAACCAAAGCGTGGAAATGATTCCGCTCAGCTCTTTTGCCTTCTCTTATCAAGACAATAGAAAGTAACACCGCTTGCTCTTTTTACAGACGCCACTTTTACCAAGTTTCAGAAGAGAGGAGAGGGAAAATGTCTCAAAGATTTCGAGCTTCAGTATGAGTTACATCGCACATCCATTACTTGCACATATAGTTTTTTTATCATTGATTTGCGCAAAACGTGATGAGATTTTGAGGAAGGTTATGGTTTATTATTATATTTCATTCAGGGTGTATAAATGTGTTCAACGTGTACGAAGAATAATTCAATTTTGGTATGAGAGTGACTTTGCATTTCCTCTGACGTGAGACTCTTACTAACAATTTCAGCCTTCCGGTTTTTCCTTTTGAACATGGTTACAATTCTGCTAATACTTTTTAAATATTGTTGAATAGAAATGATTGTTTCGAATGTTTCGAGCTACAAAAAGAGAACAAAAGGGATTTTGTGGAGTTGAACCGCACAGTCACAAGGCACTTAAATGAAACACCGGGCCTCTTATATAACCCAGATACGGAATTCTTCTTTTAGTGAACGACGTCTTATGGAGCAACATTGACAGAGCTTTAGCCATGATCCTCTCAAAACGGGCAAGCTGGAAAACTTTGTTCCGTAGGGATTATTTAGTTAGTTTATTATTCTCTGGGTGAAGGAGCCCATTACCACGGCTGCTATCGTTCACTAAGAACTACAGATTATTACCACGACGAAGAAACCAGGGCGTGTTATGGTATGGCTCGTACAGCAGAACTTTATACCAGCTCCACATCAGCACCAGACAGAGTCAGACGTCATTGAGCAATGTAGACTTTCTCTGCCTATTCTCAACTTTTGAAAGAAGCAAGTGTGTTCCAAGCCACTGTTGTCGTCGCCATCATCATTTCATTTCATTAAAGTTATCATTTCAACCGGAAGAGGGAAAGTTGACATAGAAAGCAAAGACGGCAAAGAAGAGTGGTTTTCCTTTTGTTTCTTCGAGTCAGATTTCTTCACAACGATAATCAACGTCGCGACGGAAGTGAATGGTTTTCATAATGCACAGCGTTCTTACAAATCTCCCGTTTGAGACAGATCCACCAGAGAGATCTTAAATATCTTTGCTTTTGAATGAGAAGAGCATAAAAGTCAAACTCTTCCTCTGACTTCCATAGAAGTAATTGACATTACGTCAGTTTTATATGGAAATATTTACTTTCCGTTCTTACATCCAGAGGGTTCCAGGAAATGCAATACAATAGACTGGAGTCGAAGGCAATTCGCGAAAACTTCATGAACTCACTGTGAGTAAACATTTAAATGCCAAGGGCCATCCAACAGTCCTAAGTTCGTCCGACGGGAAGTCTCGTCTACCATAAAAAGGTACAATATTATAGAAGACTGTCTACGTAGTGTAGTATTAGTATTATATTTATATGTATTTGTGTAGTACAAACAAGGCAGTGTATAATATGTAGTACTACTCTGATACGTAGTTGTCTTATTTATTATTGCTTTAGACTTTTACATAGGACCAGGAGCATTGAGGACTGTTACGAATTGGCTGTTTCGCAAAAAACGGATAATAGTTAGACTGATTTGACCAAAAGGAAGCTTTGAACTGTGTCGGAGATGGTACACATAAGAAGATGAAAACCTGTCAAGTTGACTCAGGAATTTTGATGGAATTTCCATTGAAGAGTGTGCAGTATACACTGCTTGTTTACTGCCACAACGTCAGGTAGTGAAAGATCAAAAAGAGTTGAACGAAAAAGAGAGAAAAGCGGACGAGTAAATACGAGAGAAGCTCAGACTCGTAATGCTTCTTCCAAATAGCCAATGGGCTAAATTAGAATTTGGGACAAAGTACACGGCATGAAGTCGAATCTGGACAATGGCCTAATAAAAATCAGACTGCACGCTGTCTGATCCTCGCTCACAGACTCATGATTGATGTGCCTCTGAAAAAGTTGCATCATTTCACTCTTTCTACCAACTCGAACTGAGCTTCTACGCATTGATGCTCACTCTGATTACCTGGCTACACAGTCGGAAAAGATCTTAAGATTGAGCCAAGGACTTTCCTACCAGAGTCAATTTAGAGCTGCGGGTGCCACTAATTATGGCGTTGCTGCAGACTAATTAGGAGATACGAGAGATACTCACAAATTAGACCTTAGGCTGCTGCTTCCTCTCTTCTCTTTCCCTTTAGTGCTATCCTTTCGCTTTCACTTTCTCATCCAATGCTTCATATATCCAATGCACACCAATGCAAGTGTACTACTACTCAAAGCATGAGACTTTCTTTCGCACAACTTGTTCATTCTCAAAATCCAAGTCTGTAAATTTCTCTGTCTACTCAAAAACTTAAAACGTTTCCATGATGCATTGCATTCTCCGGTTTGTTATTATTCAACAAATCATAAAATGTTAAGTCCTTCATTAAATTGACGACGGCAGTCTCGTTCATACTTACATTATTAGAACTTTGCGTCATTCTTAATTGTTACTCCTTTAGTAATGAATGAAATATTTACTATTCTAGCATTTTTATTCAGAAATACAATTTGGAAACTTCATTGGGTGTAACCCTGATATCAAATCATGAAAAATAAAGATAAAGATCAGATGTTCAAGGAAGGTAAAAACCAAATGCTTTAGGAATGCAAAAATGGACAGAATGAGACAACTTACCATTGAGCACGTGAACAAGGACCGACGCTGACTCGGAGTTGGATGGAGAGCACGTATAATTACCCGAGTCGGATGGTTGAGCTTTGGAAATGAGAAGTCGTGAGGTTCTCGTCTGCTTCTCGGTGACCACATTAATTCCTGTGGATTTGTTCAAAAACCAACCAATTATGACTACAATGTTCACAACTCCACAGACTGCGCTAGCTCTTCAAGAATACTACATGCTGGACGTGCTGCACACAAACATCTTCATTTAGCACACTCTACTTCCATAATAAAGACATTTTGAAACAAATATGCCATTGTCCATGCAACCCTATGAAATTTTTGCCCTCATACCGCAATACGTATTATTAATGACTTTCTGCCCTCATTGCGGTTCATTAAAGAAAGTTAGTATTCTTCGTATAAAAGTAATAGTATACCTCTATAAAATTAATTTAATACTAGGACTACTATAGAGTGTGCAAATTTTTTGTGTGGTTTTGTTTGTGGTTGGAAGGGGAGTCACAATAATGCCCAGGTCAGTAATAGGGGGTAATAGTATGAGAGGGTAAGGAAAGCATATCAATGAGGGAGAAAGTAGGAGAAAGTCTCAATTTACTTGTGTGAAAAAGTAACCAGAAAAAGTCATGTGGTTGACGTTGCTTTGATACCCTTTGGTTTACCGTGAGAAAAAGTGCATGTTACCCCAAACCCGACAAAACAAATATTGATACAATACCCCACTCAAGTGGAACCGACACTTCATCCAAAGAAATGGGTCTCGCCCCTTGAGTTTCTCATGTATACAAATAATCTAACAACTTTCACAATGCTTTCACTCTTCGTTGTCTTTATCGTTTGAGATAATAGTCTAATGAAGGTGAAATTTAATGCTGAAACTTGTAACGTTGGATTAAAATAAAAGTGCTTACAAGTGGAATTCCCTCAACCTGACCGTTTTATAGGTTCAGGTTGAGGGTTCGGTTTTAAAACTTAAACCGTTGGACCAATTTTTTAAAGTATGAGAAATTTTAAATTAGTATAATGTTACAAGTTACAAGTTATATAAAAATCGAAATTTCTTTTGATTATAAGTGGGCATTATTGAACTGGGTAACTAGGTGAAGGATACAAGAAGTAATGAGGGGCGACATTAAAGGTCACATTGAACCAAAGTGAAATATTACATTGTGTAAAGTGCATTGAAGAAACATTGAAAAAAAGACGGGTTAAGTAATTACCTCCTCGCTGTGAATAATTGATAACTCTTTGTCCATGGTACCAATAGATGAACGTTGGGGGTTCAGGCGTTTGACGAACTATGCAAGTAAGATTGATGTCACTTCCACTCTTCAAATGAAGCTCCACATTACCCAGAATTTCAGCTTTCGAAACTGCAAAAGTAGCAAGCATGGACAATTTTAGTATACATAACATTTTGAAAACCAACAGCTTACAGAACAACGTTTGTTTTTTTATGAAAGTCAATAAAATGCTAATGAAAAGTATTACAATAGTACATTCTTCATGAAACTACTTTCAATATTTAAAGACATATATGCTTGGAATTAAAATGTCAACTTTGTAAGAGAACAAAACTGACAGAGTTTCTTGTCTACTAATTAACTTTGATAATGAAATCCATCAAATGGCTTTCGACAAAGTACTAATTAATCTTTATTGTGCGGTTTATAGCTAGGTCTTGAAGCATTTCGTAATGAAAAGCATCGACGAAGTTACCTGGAATATTTAATGGTTTTTTCATGTGTACTCAACGACAATAATAATAGGAACTCAAGACTGGTTTTAGCTACTGAAATTGTCATTAATTACGAGCAATGGTCATTATATTCTGAATTCCTCATGAACTGTGACTAACATGCTTTGTGTCTTGTGTGTACATACGCATAACATATAGGTGGCCCATCGGAAAACGTTGAAGTTTTTCAAATTGTATGGCAGTAGTAAAAGTAGTACATATAAAGGTCGTAATGAAATAATATCCCATGTGGATTCCAAAAAAGCGTATTGGCGAAACTCTCAAGAGGACAAATGACCAATTGTCCTCACATTTAGAATGCAATGGACAAGATTGACCTAATTAACGGGTGAATTCCTCCGGTTGTACTGGGGATTCATTCAACTGGGAGACAAGAGAATGAACACGTACTTATAGCATTGGAAAGAAACCCTTTAGTTGTAGAAACTTTACTGAAGTTGCAGGATTTGCACGTGCAGGTGAGATTACTCTGTTAGTTTGTGTGTATGGATAGTTGTTTGGGCGGCGACACAAAATAATTTATGCTCACTAGCTCTCCAAATCTTGAATTTTGGAGAACGGACACACAAAATAAATGTCTCCCTATTTATTGCCACCCCGTTCGGTTTTTGCACACTCGCTTCCTCTCCTAGCCGTAAATTTTGGGTGAAAGCCATTGTCACTCGAAACAACATAAATTTCATTGTCTTATTTGGCTTCTGTGTAGACGAACAGTCTAAATGGTCTAACCTTCTTCCTTTTCGTTACTGTGTACGCCTCAAAACCTCAACTTTTCTCCCGAGTGAAATTCTCTTTTCGTCGAGTAGTAGTCGTAGTACAGTAATAAGCAACCGTTTCTCTCGTCTTTCCAGTAGAAGCGCTTTTAGAAAAATGGACTGTCACAAATGCCTTTGATTTACGTTCCCCAATTATCATAGCAGCAGATTTTCTCGTACTTGTCACCTGTGCAAAATTCCTCATTAAACGCTCGCTTTCCAGAAAATATGTACATGCCTATATATTCGTATCCTTTATCGTTTCTTCCTAGTATTTTTCATATGCTCCATTTTATTATACATCTATTATTTTTAACCAAGGCTGTTACGTTAAATGAACTATAAACTAATGATTCTTTATTTTGCTTCCGAAAGAAGAATCGAATTGTGACCTTATGCAAAGAGACTACATTATCTGTAGACAAGAACGAGGGAAAAAATTGGAAGCGTTTGATCAAGAACGTAGTATATACAATTGGATGGATGTCGCGACACATAAACCCGAGTGGCCAGCCTGACTAAGTCACATCTTCCCTTTTCTTTTCATTTCCTTCATTCGCTTTGGTTGTTTTTTTTTTGATGCTGAGAAATCCCAAACCACAGAGCCGCATACTTATTTATTTCCTCTCACTTTCTCTCCACTTCCCCTTTGACTTTTCCCTAGAGTGTTTCTTTTGCTCTTTTCTCTTCACTTTTTTGTGGTCCTGCCACTCACTATGTTTGTGGGTGAATCAAGTGTAGATCTTCTCCTGTGTACCATTCCATGCTTCAATAGTCAACTTGTAATTTGTGCAGACACACAGACACAAAAATTACGACCTTTCACCGCCCAGTCTCAACTACTTCAGTCGTAGTACACACACAAGTGAACAAACATTCCCAAACCAAATCCTCGACGTGACCAAGCCCAACACAAGTCTTTCCAATTCAAATTCTTCTTTTTCGTAGTAATTTTAGTAAACCAATTTTTTTTGACAGACCCAAGAAAAATACCTTGTAGTTTGTTTTTTATATAATTCCTGAGTTTCGCTTCATGAAAAATTAGCCACTTAGTCACGATGTGTCGTGAAGTTTTGATGACCTTAATCATTAAAATTTGGCATGTGCAGTAAAATAAAATATTTAACTTACTGACAACGTTGAGTTGGTACGCCATGCTGATTTTGGGTTCCGTGCTCACCTAAACATTATAGAAAATATATACTTTAGCAACTTTTTCATTCGTTTATACGTTTGTATAAAATAAAAATTACAACATCGGAAAGCTACACGAAACGAAAGCAACATTTAAATCGCCAAGGAAGCTGCGAAAAGGAATTTCAAGTTTTTATCCAATACTTCCCTTGGCACTACGAATTATGCGACCTTGACATGTCATTTAGCAAAATTGTTGAGCACTCAAGTATCTAACGATTTGGTGCTCACGCCCGTATTATTTTAATCACCAAAGTTCCATAAAGCAATTGAAACAAAATGTGTCACATTGTTTTATAACTGGTTTCAATTAAGTGCACAAAAGATTTCTCACAGGGACGTAAGAGCTTGGAAGATTGCAGGAAAAGGATTTGAGTTAGAGGCAGCGCAGCATTACTTTGTGCCATATTTCAGTTGCAACGTGTGCGAATATTGTAGAGAAGCTACAGAAGGTAAATGGAATGTTGCAATACAACTGTATACAGTGAACGAGCGGGAGTCCAGGCAGTCGACCCGAGTCAGGAACAGAGGAGCGAGCAAGTCTGGTGTCCTTTATAAAGACTTGAAGTGAGAGGAAAAGTGGAATAAGAATGTGGGTCTGCTACTATAATTAAAGCGGAAGGCTTTTAAGGTCCAAGACAAAAGCATGAGAAATGGAATGAGGGTGAAAAGCTGAGAAACAAAGGGAAAGCCCATTGGGGCTCATAGAAATGTCGCTGGACTCACTTGGCATTCATACGTGCCCGAGTCTCGGATTTGAGGAGACGCTACTTTCAACGTCCATTCGTCAGATCCATCCGCGTGCAACGATTGGAACCTTTGATCACTTGTGTACGTTAAAATCCCCACTGTCAAAATGTGCAGGTCGCGTTTTCGAATCCATGACACCTGGAATCATACAAAACATTGTCAAATTAACTTTTCATTCTTAAACTCTCTGTTTTATGAAATGTTTGGTAAGTTAACAAACTATGTATCTTTATATGACATTGTAGAAATATCTACGATATCTGTATTTTACATTAGTAAGTAGTACATCAATTTCAATAAAGGTCTAGAGCAGATATTCGAGTCAATGCTCTATTTATAGACTATATTGCTGTGAAATTGCCGCTGATCTATCATCCATGATCAAGAAAAATTTCTTTGTGCTTTTTCGTTTTCTTTGTTATCGTCACGGAAAGATTTGGAATTCTATAGCTACCGATCATTTCTATAAATAAATGCGAATGCTAAGAAATCTACAGAGAAGCGGAAAGGAAACTACTAAAAGAAGAAAGCCGCAAAAGGATAATAATTTTTCATGAATTGTCATTCCTGTCATTTCCGTCAGCTGCGTTGTTGATGGAGCAGCCACATAAAGCGGCACGCAAGTCGTCGCAGTCCTAGTCAATACAAGGAATTCCAAGTTAAACTTCCTGTCTCCACTTCTACTTCTTTCTCCGCTCTTCCTCATATCACATTTCCATTCCTGACTTCTTTTGGTACTACGTTTCCTCAAAACAGATAAAAACGACGACTTTCAGCTCTTCATAAAGGTGACAAAAAATTGTCCAACTAAGTGATGAGAAGTAAAAAGAATAATGTATGTAGTAATGTTGAAATGGTGAGAAGTTAAAAGTGGGCTATCGATTGCATGCCGTGTTTCTCGGTCTACATTTTTACAATCAAATCAATCCTCGAGTCCCTTGATGCTTGGAATATTGACTCGTCTCAAATCTCAAAAGGGTCTTAAGACATATAAAGTTTGTAGTACTATGAGTATGTTTCTTATATAAAGTTCAGGGAAAACCAGTACTATGGCGCTAGCACAAATGTGCATTTTGAACTGCGTCTTTCTCAAGAGACACCCCATGTTTTACCTCTTTTCTTTCAACGACAACTGACAATTGCATTTTTTTCATCCAACTTTAAACCACTTTACTTTATCAAATTTCATTTACTCGTGAAACTACTAAAATAAAATAAAATCTAATACTTTTATCTAGTAAATATCATATTTTAGAATGTGATAAAGAAGTTCCCAATGGTAAATTGTTCCTAATGTTTCCTAAGTTTCTTTTACTTTCGTTTTCTTCGTGGTTCTTCTGCTTGTTCTACAGAAGATTTTGGCACAATGGTGTGGTAGGAGTAGTGTACAGTGAAACCCAGCATGACAGCGTGAAGTATTAAATCTATACATCATATTATATTATATATAAAGATGCCCACCCTCGGATAAAGACGCTCATGTCGTGTTGTCGGCAACATGCAAGACAACATTTGGCCTAATTAAAATCCCGATTTACGGAAACACAACAGATTACCAGGTAGGGATTTCCTTCGGAAAGTATTACAAAGGTGTGCGGGGTTTGGTGTAAAAAATGTAAAAAAATGAGCACGTGGAAAACAAGTTTTTCTCAATTGTTATATGTATTCCAAGCATTTGCAGAAAAGCTTTTGAAGCTAAAACAGAAAGGAAGGCGGTGACTCAACATTCCAAACACGCATTTGTGGTCTTATGAACGGGTTGGTCGTATAAAGCCCGGGTACATCACGCCAATCCCTCATGTTTGCCCTGCACAAAGGAGACGCAGTACAAATCAACACCACCTTGAGCTACGGAAACTCTGTAACTTGACCACCAGCTGCTTTAAATGACATATTAATGCAAAATGGCAGAGTTTACAAGAACTGTAAGGTTTAGCTTTCTGATCTTATCACGTCAAGTACAAAAAACACGCTTCATATACTTCCACTGCACGCATGCAGACCCACAAAATGATTGATGGTGCTTTGCGGCGTCAAAAAATTTGCACACCTGCCCTTCAAACAGCATATATACAACTTTACTTCATTCATTACTCTGTTTAAATATTTAGTCCTTTTTTGACTTTAAAAATGCTAAAAATAGAAGCCTTATTCTTTCTAAATAATGCAAGTTATGTTCGCAGTAATCAATGATTACGTGTTAAAAATGAATAACATTTTATAAAGCGTTTTGAGAAAGCATACGAATACACTGAATACACTATGCATGCGTAACACAAGGAGTCTAATATAACTAGTATAGTGGGACTTGTAGGACTTGTACGTATTTAATTTGCACATGTGTGACATTGTGTCAAAGCAAATCATGTAAATCTAATGGATTAATATGCACATGACAAGCTGTTGGTTTTCAAATGATAATACTACTCTTGTACGGCTGACAGCTCCAGCTAAGTTGGTGGAGAAACAAAACCCGAAAATTCACCACAAATCCCTCAACAAATCCGCATAAATGACCTCTTGGTTTCTAAAAACGAGTAACTCACAGCAAGCCTTTGAAATTGTGAAAATGGTTCGCTGCTTTTTCGAGAGCAAGCTGTTGTATAATATGAAGTATTTTGCGTATTGCAAAACTTTACGGGATGGAATTTTGAGTTGGATTTGAGTAACATGTAATAATAATAGGTACTATTGTTTGTTATATAGTAATAATTTTGAGAATGAACTTCTGGAAGCAGTGGTACATTTCCACAACTTCAAAATATAATGCATAATACAACATTATTGTATAAAGTAAATAATGGTGTAATGTACTAAAATGTAGCACAAGTTTGGACGTCGGGACTCGACGTTTCTAAACTCGTTCAACATCTCAAGCGAAAGAAAAGGAAATAGAAATCAAAGAGTTTATGGTGTACGGTTCGCTGCGTCTATCAGGTAAAGCCACTGAACGAAAATCAAATTAAAAGTCCATTAATCTTGTAAATGAGCAATTCTCAAAAGCCCAGTCGGCTAAATTATGCATGCATGCTTAATGTTTATACCTCTCCTCGCGACTTTCTCTCGATTGCCAAGCCATTATGTCCTTTTTCCTCTGTGCATTAACAGATTCAGGTGAGAGCTACTAGCAAACTTGGCCCAGTTAACTTTAATCATACTCGGAGTTGAATGCGCAACTCGTCCTTCCTGAACTTTGAAGGATGATCATTATTAAATACATTCCCTCCTCTTCTTCAGCCTGGTTGACTTCTCTCAAAAAGGATTTCTGATTTCAGTGGACTTTCCATAGCCACTAGGAATACCAGAATACCACTAAAAACCCAGAAACCATTCTTCGTTTCCCTTACATGCAAAACAGCTGAAGTAAGCAAAACTTATCTAGACTTGCCGAGGCAGAAGACGACACGTAGTCAAAACCCTCGGTCCATTTTCTCAGAAATAGGATATCTCCCTCGTATACTATACTTTAAATGTGGGACATTTGTCAAAATTCATTTCATTCCCTGTCAGCACAACACTTCAAATTCCACACTCACATGATAAATCGACTCAAAGCAGACTTCAGCGGAAAATTATTTTATTTTACCCCTCCTTTGCATCCAAATGTAATTTACATAACTTCGTCATCCTCCTCCTCGTCATCGTCGTCCCACCTCACCCATTTCTATGATACCACACTCGTGTATTAATATAAAACGGAGCTTTAGGATAAGATGAGATTGTGAATAATACCACTCAGGTGAGTGGGTGTAATCTCCTATTCCTAAATATACCCCTTAGTAGTGAGGACTATATACTCTCATATAGTAAGATGATCATTAATTCTACTCTTTGATACATTCTCCTCTTTCGATTACCCTAATGATGATGAAGACTGCCTTGTGGTAGATAGTAGAACATTCCCTTTAGCGGTACAGCTATAGTTTCACATTTATAGGCCTATTTACTTTATAGTTGTAGATATTTACTGCTAAAGAACCGTCGTCATACGTAGCATTATGTTATTACTAATTCCAACCATCCACGAGGGCATGTGAGCGAGTGGTGACTGTCGGTGGCAGCAGAACAAAGATTAAACCCAGTTGGCCTCACAGTCATGTCGATTTGGCTTGTGACAATATTTGTCTGGAGATAAATCGATAGTAATGCAGGTTTGTGAACTTACCTATGCCACAAGGACCAAGTGAATCTCGTCAGATTAAAGTGTCTGGTTCCATAATGGACCTTTCTTGAGAAATCTGTGTTTTGTCTTTAATATAGTATATACATATATTTTGGAAGGTACACGTTAGTACACATATATATGTCCTTGAAGACGATAGACAAGGAAGAAGCGACCCGCACAATGAAACTCTGCCCACACCTCCCTCAAAATGCATAAATTCCCCTTGTCTTCAACACGACTAGAATTTATTGGATTGTTCCACAAAGTGAACTTTTTTGCGGGTCGCATTTACTTTATGACACGAGCGCCTGCAGACGACAGCAGGACGGTCAGGTCTAATGCAACTTCCTCATTCTACTGGTACTTCTGTCTGCACAGAACAGCACCACGAAGTCAAAGTACTCTATTAGTACAGTTTGGTTTGCTCAAAACCACTTCCACTTTCCACTTTCTGCATCTCTGCAACCCTGCAGTGCAAAACTCAAGGTTGAAGAAAGTCAAAGCAAACAAGAAATTACACTCACTCTCGTAACGAAAGTGAAGGTTTTGAAAGTTAAAAGCCTTTATCAATAATTATACATTTTGATCCAAGTTTGTTGGAAAATGAAAATGGAAGTTGTGACGACAACCAAGTGTCGCAAAGTGCGAGTGGTTTGGATGTAAAATTTGTCATAAGTCGTGCTTCGTTTAACCTCTCTCGTATTTCTTTATATACAAAGTGCAGAGTGGAAAGGAAAAAACGAGCGGAACAGCAGCATCTCAAAAAGGAAAAGCCATGAAGGCTTTTAAGTTTATTCCTCATCAATTGAGAGTGGAAACGATCCATCCATGTTTATGGGCACATCTCTCCCTCGTAATATCTCCCATTAGGCCATTATGATTAAAGCCCTAATTGAGCCACACGCACTGCAACCTCAATCCTTCCTCGACGAAACTAATTTCTCCATGTATTTATTGCCACACGCACACACTGTTGTTGAGAATAACTCCGGGCTAAGACTTTCTGCTTTCGCTCTCTTGCTCAACCGATCTTCACTAAAACTACCACGCTCACAGCTAATGGGAATCTTGGGAAAGGAACTTGTCCATTTGTATTTTCTTTGCAAACGGTTTCCAAATAGCTTCAAGCAACGTGTGCCGCCGATTATTCCTTTTCGCCTCTTCTCTAATACTGTGTCTTTTTCCATAAGCTGCAAAAAGGAAAACACTCTTAATACTACAATCCTTTCCATGTAGGCAAACTTCTATTCTATTATGTAATGTACCAATATTAATGTAGAATTATACAATACATCATGATGATGAATCAACTTTATTTTCCCAACTCACTCTTTCGTCCACGTAGATAAGTATGGTTCCTTACAGTCAGTTAATATTATATTTTTTGTTTCACCTCCAGAAATCAATTTATACAGCTCGTCGTTTCAGGAGCACTAAATTGCAGTGCACTGTTCAAATGGTCCATGAAAGACATTCCCATTGCGCTTACTTAACACACTGACTAGACACACTCGTCCAATATAAAAGCGGAACCTTAATAACGACGATGAAACACAAATTAATGACTGAACTGTAATGCTAAAAACTACGGACTTTAGCATGTTTT
Organism: Harlomillsia oculata; assembly: GCA_019776145.1. NCBI lineage: Eukaryota > Metazoa > Arthropoda > Collembola > Entomobryomorpha > Oncopoduridae > Harlomillsia > Harlomillsia oculata. The sequence continues at coordinate 4,671 of JABASF010001332.1, read as the reverse complement.
TTAAATAAGAAATCAGTGTTTTACTTATTTTTTTGAATCATTTAATTTTCAGTTAACTTTTGATTAATAATTTTTCTCAACCGTTAATCAAATCGGGTATGATTTTGAAGACTTACTAAACATTTGAGGTTTTACTGTTGAACGTATATTGAAAAGTTTCTCAAGCCACAAGAAGACATTTTTAAGACTGTAAGTATGACTATAGTACATTACACTAGTGGAAAAGTTTCCACAATCAAGTGGGAATGAGGTTCTCTCTCATCTCGCATCCAATTCCACACCTACACAAACTCAAGTGAAGTGAAACCTTTTCAAGAAGAAAGGCCGCATAAGCCCGAGCGATTTGAGCAGTGATGGATTGCACGTGAAATCTTGTGAAATCTCACGTCACTCTTTATCTAGTGGGCGAAAGTGAGAGTTTTCCTTCAAATCTCATTCAATGACTATAAGCCTTCTTCCTTATGGCTCACTTGAAGGGTCGAGTTTGAGTTAGAGTGCGTTGCGTAGCCACGAAATGAGTCAAGGAGAACTGCTGCGTATCAATTGTGACCGAATGAATTCTATGTGTAAGCAATGCCTTCAGTTAGTAATAAAAGGCATCCTTTTCCTTCACTTTTTTTTACAACAGTATAAGTTACAAAATCCTAATATGCTCATACTTCCATTTCAAGTTTCTCTCAGAGCTGAAGAGGAGAAAGAGAAAAAAAAGCAGCTTTCTTTCTATTTTTTACTCTGTGACTTTTCTGTTGAGCATTCTTAAGATGTGGATTGCCACTTTCAGCTCGACTCCTTAATTTTGACCCTACTTTTCCCTCCACATTCACATGCTCTAATATTTTTCTTCCCCTTAAGGCCTTTTTCCATACCCACTAAACTTGCTTTATGGAGAATATTATTACATTTTCCTTGAGAGAAAGTCGCTGTTATTTCTTTATGGTCTGTGACCACATAATGTCTGTTTCATTTTATTTTTTAACATTTCATAGCCATAGCTTATTATTGTCCTTCATGCGTTTATGTCAAGTCTTAGCTCTCTCAACTAATATGCTTAAGGCGCATTAAACACAAAATCCACTGCCATAAGAGCAGAATAAGTGAAAATGACTCATATGGACCAAAAGAAAATTACCAAAGTGCGAGTGGTCGTAACAATTCTAACGCAAGTTATTCGAAAGGTATGTTTTCTCTCGCTACTTTGCCCTTGCGCTTTTTTCATGACCCTTTTGACTTGAGAATTCATTTATCACAAAAGGAATACTATAAAGCTCTTTATTCCTTCAGGACAGTTATTATCATCTGGTACAAGATATAGTCATATTAGTAGTATATAATGCTTTAATAGCACCGTAGCCTAATAGTAGCTTTCACGCCACCCATTGTGAACCATGGAGGAGTCAAACCTTCCGGTTTGAACGTGTGCAGCTTTAATCATTGTAATTATCATATGAAAAGGTCTGTAATTTATGATGTTCGATTCCTATATGCTCCTGGGCTTTTAGCCTAACCTTCAAGGCAGGTTCGAAGTTCGAAATGGAATTGATTCCATCTTTCTCCTGAAAATTGTCCCTTTAAATACCAATTTTGAAAATTGGAAAACCAAAGAAAATAGGTTGTTAACTCGTCATATTCTGATTGTCTTTTGTAGTGTACTGTACATTGTGCAAAGTACAATAGCTTACTATTCTTACTATTGTGAATGCTAGTAGTAAGAATAAGAAATACAATGAAGGAAAATAAGGCATTTAGTAGCTAGTAGTAATATATTCGTTGGAAACAGATGAAGAAATTTTGTCTTCCGGTTATTACTTGACATGTAAATAATGCAAATGACAAAAATGTATGAAGGAAGATTGTTTCCGGGTAAAAGAACGTGCTGTATAGAGCATTGAGCTGAGCTGAAGTACCTTAATTTATGGAAACAAATGTAAACTCGGTGTGTAATTTGCTCGTTTAGGAAGGAAAGCGTATAAAGACTTAGGGTGACTAAGAAAGGAATGAGTTGTGTAAAACTTTGTCATTTCCTTATACGTGCATTTTGAAATGCAAAGTCGCGTCGTCTGCGTCAAGTTTACAACAGTGCATAGTGTGCCAGTCCCTCATAACTTGGATAAAAGGATGATTGCATTTACACACCGGGAAGAAAGTGCGTGTGACTGTAAATCTGCCAGGAAGAAATTAGTTTTCTCCCCAAAATTCCTACGCGGGTCAAATGGAGGATTACCCCTGCTAAATGAACGGCATTACAGAATAGATATGAAGGATGCCTTTGCTGGTTCCCCAGCAGTAAACATGCGGGGAAACTTAATCACTTTTCTCCCAAATTTTCTGCCCTTCCTAAGGAGGCATGTATAGTCGTTATTTTCTGTCCCATGCTGTCAACTCTCTCACAGTGTAAAATGTTAGGGAATACTCCGCAAACTTTCCTAATTTCAATGTACATTCTCATTTCTTGTAAAATAGCATTATGAAAAATATGGCTTGCAGTCTACTAGTTTCACTTTGTTATTTTGTGTTTTTATATTTGGTAGTATTATAAAAATGCTATAATGAACACGCGTCATTGTAATAAATGGAGCACCCAGTTTGTTCTACACATTGAGCCTTTTGCAAATATATGAATGAATGAATGAATGAATGAATGAATGAATGAATGAAAACACGGATGCGTTCTCGTTTTGAATTCGAATCGTACAGTTGGAAACAAGCAAGTGAAACGAAGTCACAAAAGCTCAAACTCACTTCCGCATCTTCGTCCTACCATGAATTGAATTATTTCTTATCCAATAAATGAATGAATGAATTGACTGAATGGAAGTTTACACAGAGTGACGTGGCCTACTCCGATTTACATGAGTTGTAGCTTCGTCACCAACATATAATTTCATTCATTTCAAGTGGTTGAGGATTATATGTCAGCGGTCAAGATGAAGCTAGTCTTCATTATTTTGACTTTTGTGACTTTATCTCAATTGTCATCTGCTAAAATCAATGATGGCAAATGTGACTCTCTCCAACAGCAGGTAAACTTAATATACATTTTCAAAATTTAAATGAAAGGTTATTAAAACCGTGGAATGACATTTGAAATTTAACAGGGGGTCACTATTCAATGCGGATCTCGCCCTGACTGTAGTCAACGCTCGGCTATAGGTGAAACGGCAACATTTTCTTGCACTGGAGGTCACGGAGAACAATTTTCGGGTACAATGACATGCAATGCACATACTGTCTGGATTTCTATGTTGAAGTTGATGAACAATTCATTGTGCAACATCCGTATGTTAACCTGAACATAATTTTACATTGACTAATTAATACTCATCGTTAATATCCGTCTTGACATTTGCTTCTTTGTTTTTTTCAGAGGGAAACGTAATCAATGCACAGTATCCGGATATTCTCGTACGTGATAAACACATTATTAATTTTAAAAGGAAATATACAGTTTTTGAAATGTGGTTCCGGTAAATTATAGAGTTTGGACTTTTCCCCAAAATTGGAAACACCTGCACCAAATCCAAGCCTAAAAGCCAACAATCAATTCTCTGGTATCCCGAGTACAACTACATCGTATCTGTTTTTCTTATCAATGGCTGGAATTGTTGACTGCTTGTTTGTAAATTGTGTGTAGATACTGAATTAATGGGTCTTCAGTTACATAATCAATTCCGCGCGCTGCATGGAGCTAAGCCACTTGAAATGCATGAAGCAGTACATTTTACATTGTTAATAATACTGTAAAAAAGATTTACTATTTGAAGTAAAAAAACTAATTTATATCATTTGAAAATCAATCAAATTCCAGTTCAACCGGAATGCTAAGAAAGCCACGGACGCCTTGGCCATCCACCAATTTACACCAAGTGAAATGGACTACAGTTTTCAATTGGACAAGACTAACAACTACGAAACAAACTGCTATATTCAAAGCCCTGCAGCCAGTTCGGACGTCGAGGCAGTGAGTAACGCAATTCAATCGTGGCACAAACTAGGAGCACAAGTAAACTGGACCAAGATGGAATCTAATCTTGAGAACTTCATGGCCCTGATGTTCGGACGTATGATTTGGAGTGCAACTGAAATTATGGGATGTGCCGTGACGAATACGGCCAATGCATCTTATGTTGCTTGTGCTTACACTCCTGGAAGAGATGTTACAAGTCTCGATCCATTGGCAGATTTTATGAAAAATGTTCATCAAGCTTCATAAAGCACCGAAACGCTATTTCTCTTACTCCTATCAAATCGATTTAAACAAAATTACGATGGACTTTAACTCCTATTGACGGGATACGAGAGGCAGCTATTAAAAGCCAGTATTACACACCCAACTGAAATGTGTACTGTGTTGCATATTTACTAAAGTGGAATATTTATAAGCCATAAATAAATTCTAAAGAAACTTTCTAGGAACAACGTGGCTTGATGGACGATCAAAAAGCATCTGCCGATAGGGACGGAAAAGGAAAATTAATATTGGAAGATTCCCAAAGGCGTGTGCTTGTGTAAAAAGTGTACAGGTTTATTTTGTAATTATTCATATAAGGAAAGTCTGGGCGAACAGTGAAAGCGTAGTGAGCAGCTTGTTGGAGGTCGCACGCAATTCCGAAGACGAGAGGCGTAAGACACTCTCCGTTAATTAAATTAGGCAAGGGGAGGGTTACAATGAAT
>JABASF010001331.1:0-23372 GCA_019776145.1 Harlomillsia oculata | reverse complement strand
TCGTTTGATTTATAGCCAGAATCCCTATCCGCCAAGTAGAGAGGATTGAAAAACTCGAACAATGAATAGTACAGTCCAAATTTTAGGGGTGTTTTTCGAACTGCTGCTGCAAGTTCACCAACCAAATCTCGTTGTGGTCCAACGTCCATGGAGTTCCAACCAAAAGAATACTTGGTCGGCCAAAGTGCGTACCCTTCATGATGTTTTGAAGTGAGGACGACGTAACGCGCTCCAGATTTCGCAAATATATCTGCCCATAAAGTAGGGTTGAAAAACTCGGTGGTGAATTCAGGGCCAAAGTCTTGATAGGTGAAATTCGGCGGGTAGTTTTTCTTCATGAAGGATGCAAACGGATCTTTTCCTTGTTGCATAAAGTACCAAAACCAAGCACTCGTGTAACTTGGTACACTGAAAACACTCCAGTGAATGAAAATTCCGATTTTTCCGTCATTAAACCAAGTTGGAAGTGGTCGCGAATCCAAACTTTCCCATGTCGGTTCATATTTCTGGGTTGGCAGGTTCGAGTTTTTCAATCCTCTCTACTTGGCGGATAGGGATTCTGGCTATAAATCAAACGAGTACGTGACGACACATATGCAAAAGCAGTTGCATGAACTGGTGGACACGTACAAACCGGAAGTGATTTGGTCAGATGGAGACTGGGAAGCTCCAGACACATACTGGCAGTCGAAGGAATTCCTCGCTTGGTTGTACAACGAAAGTCCAGTCAAAGACACTGTCGTCACAAATGACCGATGGGGAAACGGGATAATGTGTCATCATGGAGGATATCTCACTTGTTCGGACAAATATGTTCCTGCAGAACTGCCGAAACGGAAATGGGAGAATTGCATGACAATTGATAGATACGCTTGGGTTCATCGAAGAGAAGCAGTTTTTGAAGATTACCTTTCACCAGAAGAACTGATTCAAACAGTCCTTCGAACGGTGGCATTCGGTGGCAACGTTTTAATCAACGTAGGACCCTCGAAAGAAGGAACCATCGCTCCTATCATGGTTGAACGCTTGATGCAACTTGGTCAATGGCTCAAAATTAACGGAGAAGCCATTTATGGTACGACCCCATGGAAAGTGCAGAATGACACGATCACTTCGGGAATTTGGTACAATGCAAACAAGAATGGCGCAGTCTACGCATTCATGACAAGTTGGCCAACCAACGGAAAGGTTCATCTCGGGTCAATTTCTCCAGAAAATCTGAGTACTGTCAAAATGCTGGGTGCTGATAAGACCTTGACTTGGAGCGCAGGTGATCCCAAAGGAACCATTGTGGAGATACCAGATTACATGATCACAAAGTCGCAATGGTGCTGGACGCTAGTATTCTCTTTCACTAGTTAACTTGCCATGTTTATAACTTCATTTTATCTTCTCTCTGTCTTGTATCAAGTCAATTTTGACAATAAATCTTGTTTGTTTAACTGGTCTAAACCACTTTGATGAGACAGTCGGAAAGTAACGCTCGTCTTTTGACCTCTTGATAAATAGCTAATCGAAAACTCCATGAGACGATGCGACGTAAAGGAAAAAAAGTGTTCATGTTTGAGGATGAGATTGCATTTTCTGTCGTTATCCTCATCCTGAAAATTACTTCGTGCTTTGTCTGTTCAACAGAAGCATAAAATTCCTTGAACGATCAATTTCTCCCTAAACATGTCATATTTTTGAGGACTGACTTGAGATTTCAAATAAAGCAATTATAGTGAGATAAAATGCATTTTTGCACAACTACCCCAATCTCAATACTATTGCTTTTTGCATTAACTGCACTATGCACCTGTTCAAATTCGAATCACGGAGTTTTCCGATTCATTGACATTCCGGCTTCCTCTGATGACCAATCGTCACCGGAACGTGAACGTCCCAACTTCCGTGTCGGGCTGGACAGTAATATTTCCATATCTGTACAGAACCGAACAAAATATTCTCCAACATGGGAAAGTCTGGATGCCCGTCCCCTTCCAAATTGGTACGATGAAGCAAAAGTTGGGATTTTCATCCACTGGGGAGTTTTCAGTGTTCCTGCCTTTGGAAGTGAATGGTTTTGGTACTTTTGGCGTGCACAGCAACAACTTCCCTATGTTGCTTACATGAAAAACAATTACGCTCCCGGATTCACTTATCAAGATTTCGGACCTCAATTCAAGGCAGAGTTTTTCCAACCTGATAACTGGGCGGATTTATTTGTTAAATCTGGAGCAAAGTACGTCGTTCTCACATCAAAGCATCATGAAGGATTCACATTATGGCCGTCAAAGTACTCGTTCGGATGGAATGCTCAAGACATTGGACCAAAACGGGATTTAGTTGGACAATTAGCAGCGGCAGTAAGAAGGACACCATTACGATTTGGCTTGTATCATTCATTGTTTGAGTGGTTCAATCCATTGTACCTGGCCGACAAAAGTGCCAACTTCACAACGAATGATTTCGTCAACTTCAAAACACTTCGAGAACTTTATGAAATTGTGAATAAATACAAACCGGAAGTGATTTGGTCGGATGGTGATGGAGAAGCGCCAGATGTGTACTGGAAATCCAAAGAATTCCTCGCATGGTTGTACAACGACAGTCCAGTGAAAGACACTGTCGTCACAAACGATCGATGGGGTAACGGCGTAAACTGCAAGCACGGCGGCTTCTACACTTGTGACGATCGCTACCAGCCTGGAAAAATCCAAAACCACAAATGGGAAAATTGCATGACCCTGGACACAAGTTCTTGGGGTTACAGAAGAAATGCTCCCGTCTCAGAATACCTTACTGCACAACAACTCATTAACACATTAGTCGAAACTGTTTCATGTGGAGGTAATATTCTCATCAACGTTGGTCCCACTAAAGAAGGTGTCATCGCACCAATTATGGAAGAACGTCTTCTTCAATTAGGCTCCTGGTTGAATGTAAATGGTGAAGCAATATACAAAACCATTCCGTGGTCATTCCAAAATGACACGGTCACAAAAGACGTCTGGTACACGTCCAGCAGCGACAAGACCAAAGTCTATGCATTCGTTCTGAATTGGCCTTCAAACGGAAATGTCCAGCTTGGAAGTGTCAATGCTAAGACAGTTAACGAAATTAGAATGCTGGGTTACAATTCCACATTACGGTGGGAAAATGCCGATATTGGAATAACTGTACACATGCCTCCATTGGATAAAGTTACGTCTGAATGGGTGTGGACTGCAGTAGTAAAGATTAAATAAAAGGAACTCAAAGTATGATTATAATGAATTTAATTCAAGTCTAATTTAAATAAACAATGAACATGTTTTCAAACATTAAATACCGTTTATTCCATTTTCATAGCACTACATTGCTTAATGTAAATTACAAGCGCATACAACTGTTCTTTGACCATACATTGAAAATGTAAAACTATGGAAGGACAACAATGGGTATTAATTTATGGCGTAAGTAATTCGAAACTACTCATTTCGGTGACTTCTTCTCCTTCTCTCTCAACGTTCGCACCTCTTTGTAAGGTCGGATCTGAATGGGTTGGTTGAGGTTGACATTGACAATTTTAGAGAAATGCTTGTTGAAGGATTGATCAGCAATCATTTCATTTCTGTACCATTCAGGCATGAGTGGATCCAAAAGTCGTCTTGGAAGTGGTTCTTCATTAGCTCTTGCGACACATTGAGCCACAAATTCCTTCGCATTAAACTTTTCAGCTTTCTGGATTTTAGCAACGAGTCCATCAAGAAACGCCTTTTCCTTTGTCGTGTTCCGCTTCAAATCTTGTCTCTCCCACACGAATTTCATACGTTTAGCCAATTTCTTTCTCTTATGTTTGTTCATCTTTAATTTCCGAATTCGGATCATTCGATTCGCTTGTTTTTCAATAGGAGTAGATGTACTGGGATCTTCTTCAATGACTCCTCGAGGATTTATCAATGGATCTTCCATAGGTTTCTTCTTGTCTTTCGGATTCTCTTCTTTGTAGGTCAAAGGTGAATGCACACGGAGTGGCATTTGAATAGGAACCACCGGAAGTGATGTCCCAATTTCACTTACTGGTGTGATACGAGCGCTCAGTCCAAAACGAGAGGTCAAGTTGTCAAATTCTGATGAGACATCGACACCCACTGATGAACTCTTACATTTTGTAAGGGTTTGCGTATTTGCCCATTGAGCACTGATTGCGCCTATACACAAAAAACAAAAATTCAAAAGATGCATTTTAAAAGATTTAAAACGCTTGTTTAAAAAAATCCATCCTTTTAAAAAAATATTACAACTTCATTCAATAAAAACTAAAATTACCAAACGGAATTATCGGCACGGATTGTCCACCGTCGGCTCCGCATTGACTTATTTTTCTCACGAGTCCCAACTTGCTTAGTCTGTCAGATAACTGCAGAATGTTTGTTCGTGAGACGACTGTTTTTAACATTTTTATAGATGATTATAAACTATTTGTTAATTAAACACGTTTCAAAATTACGAACAAGATAAATAAAATTCACACAACATTGGACTCTCTCTACTGTGTGATTTTGAATGGACCATGTGTTTCGTACTGCTCTTGCGCGGCGCGAGATGCAATGCAAAGCAAAAAGTGCGACTTGCCCGACCGACCTTCAAAACCAGCAACAACGTGAGGATTTAAAAAACGTCGTAATTCCACTTAAAAATTAAAATTTTGGCACTTGTCTACAATACTTATTGTTCTTGTGTTTGGTTACTCTGTGTAATTTATATTTCGTGTGCTGACAGCATTTAATTTTCGTGATTTTTTTCTGAGTAGTGGCATTACGTATTTTTTAAAAAATGGCCAATCAAATGCACAGAGTTGGTACTGTTTGCTCTTGTGTGTCCAAATGGGTTTCTTCGAAAGGACAGAGGATTTTGAATCCAATGTTGACTTCCGGTCCGAAAATATCATATAGGTCTGCGAGTAATGTGGCAGCGGTGGTTAAAACAGTCGAAACTCACGGTGATGATAAATATTAATAGCTTGCTATTTTGATTCCAGTTTTAAAGTTTTATAAATCGTAAACATTGACTTTTTGTAATGATTTCAGATGGAATGACAATAACAGTTGACGGTATAGAAGGTCGACCTTTGTACTTGGATGCACAAGCGACGACCCCGTTGGATCCCCGGGTTTTGGATTCCATGCTTCCTTATCTTACTTCCTTATATGGAAATCCACATTCCAGAACTCATGCTTATGGATGGGAAAGTGAAAAGGCCATGGAAAACGCTAGGGAGGTTTGTGAATTGTGAACTATCAAATTATACTTTGGATTCTGATTTCGGTAAGGAAAATGAGATGAGTGATTTGATTAATCTCGTGGCTTATGTAGGAAGTAGCAACAATCATCAATGCAGATCCGAAGGAAATCATTTTTACGTCTGGTGCCACGGAGTCGAACAACATTGCTGTGAAAGGGGTCGCAAGATTTTACAAAGCAAAGAAAACTCATGTTATTACGACTCAGACAGTGAGTTTATTCAGTTTATACAATTGTTTATGGAAACTGTTTCTCTTATGCCAAATGCCCATGCCACATTATGAGGTCAATAATCATATTGTTCTATCTAGGAACATAAGTGCGTTTTGGACTCATGTCGAGCATTGGAAGCTGAAGGATTCACAGTGACATACTTACCAGTAGAGAAAAATGGAATTATTAACATGGATCTTTTGAAAAGCACCATTACTCCTCAAACAAGCTTGGTGTCTATTATGTCAGTCAATAATGAAATTGGAGTCAAACAACCGATTGCGGAAATTGGTATGCATTTTGATCTGTCGACTACTGAGCGTTTGAATTCGTATAGTATAACTGAAACTCTGCATGTAATCCCATTTTGTACATTTTTTCCACCTTGTAGGTGCTCTTTGCCGGGAACGCAAAGTGTTTTTCCATACTGATGCTGCTCAAGCAGTAGGGAAGGTGGTGATGGACGTTAATGCCATGAATATTGACCTCATGTCAATAAGTGGTCATAAGATATATGGACCTAAAGGTGTTGGGGCACTGTATGTTAGAAGAAGACCCAGAGTTCGTGTTGAACCTGTCTTCAGTGGTGGTGGACAAGAAAGAGGGATTCGTTCTGGCACTGTTCCGACGCCGCTAGTCGTGGGATTTGGAGCGGCTTGTCGAATTGCGAAAGAAGAAATGACTGTGAGTTGTACATTTTGGAATTAATTAGTAAGTGACCACACCAGAGTATGAAAATTACGTTGATGAGGCGCTCTTTTTATTTCCAGTATGATTTGAAGAGAGTTTCAACCCTTTCGGAGAGATTTCTCAAAAGAATCTACGCGGAAATGACTCATGTGATCCGAAATGGTGATGCTCATCAATGCTACCCGGGTTGTGTTAACTTATCATTCGCGTACATTGAAGGTGAAAGTCTTCTCATGGCTTTGAAAGATGTGGCACTTTCTAGTGGCAGTGCTTGTACGTCTGCATCTTTGGAACCATCCTACGTTCTGAGAGCCATAGGTGCCGATGAAGACTTGGCTCATTCCTCCATTCGATTTGGCATTGGTCGTTTCACTACTGAAGCGGAAGTTGATTACACAGCGGATAAATGCATTAAGCATGCTACGAGACTGAGAGAAATGAGGTGAGTTGAATTTATTGATTGACGCCCTTTCATGTCAATATTGTTTTCAAATTAAACATTTTGTGATTTTTTGTAGTCCTCTTTGGGAAATGGTACAAGAAGGAGTGGATCTGAAGTCGATCAAATGGAGTCAACATTAGTGCTCTCTGCTTCATTCACATCAGCTATTTACTTTGAAAAAATCACATTTCAGCACATTTTTTCCTTTCAGAGTTCCATTCGATATTAATAGTTTACCTCTATGTAACAATTGAACTATAAGTTTGTCATTTAGACATTGAATCTATTCAAATAACATTTTAAACTATTGAATATCATAATTTTGATTCTGTATAACACGGTGATTTATTCATTTCCATTCGTTCATCAACTGATTCTTTTAATAGTAAAAACCATCGTAGCCATCCATTGCAGCCCCCATGGCTAACCCAGCACCGAGTCCAAGTCCGACTCCGATCGCAGCGTCTCCGGGATAGTATCCGCCGTAGTAACTGAAGGGGTACCCACCGTAAGGATAATAACCGACTGCCGGAGGATAAATAACTGGTCCTGGTACGTAGACAGTCGCAGGAGTTACATCAGTGACAATGCGAGATGGACTTTCAATGAAACGTTGAGCTGGTCGCGGCGGTGGACCAGCAGGGAATAGTTTGATTTCTTTCATAAAGGTGTAAACTACGGTCGTGAAATAAATCCGAAAAAAGAACATGATCAAGCTCACAACCAGTGGAAGGACAAACATATCCATGCCCAATACTACGAAAAATCCGATGCATAACGTGGCAATGATGATAATCCAAGTAATGCAGAGGGATCTGTCACGCTGCAATCCATTCATACCATTAATACCTACAAATTGCAGTATTTCCATATATACATGTTATGAAATGTTGACAATTACATGTAACTGAATACCTCAGAAGCGCCAAAGTACAGTAACAAAGCACTAAATATTCCTGTGATGTGCAATGCCATCAATGCTTGTTCTGCCTCTTCTACACATTTAACAAATGAATTCGTGAAACATTCCGCATATATCAGTGCTTTAAAACTCATTTTGATTTTTTGGAGGTTCGCATTTACCGTGCTGATCATGAAATGCTCCCCATTCTTCATGCATTCCCCAGTTCAAGCGACAAAGACCTCGACATTTTTCTTTTGGAGATTGCAAGATATATTTGTGATGAACCCCAATTACGTAGTAAGCCACGGATGCAATTAGACCAACCATGTTCAGCATCTATAATGCAAAAGAAATTGGTCCTCTTCAACTTGAAAGTTTAAACTGGTGCTTACAAGTAATTTCATTATGAGCACGGTTAATTTAAATTACCATGTCCGCCGATGCGACCGCGTAAGCTGATTGTTGCCAGCCATAGCCGCAACAACAATAACGATTGTACCCAACAGGGGTTTTTGGAGGTGTAGTACTCATTCTGATAGGTTTGGGTCGTGCATAGTTCACGACCTCGACAATAATGCGTTTTTGAAGCAGACTCGTTGTCGATTGTCTACAAGAGTTCCGTTGAATCTGTCATTGTAACCATGGGGCGCTAATGCACTATATACTATAGGTTAGGACGAATCGCAATAAATTGAATGAGATCAGGTAATATATTTATATGCTACCACTGAAAAGGTTCATCGTTAAATTAAATATACTTTTGATTAAACATTTATTAACAACCGTTAATTCTGCATACCGTTAGCATTATTTTTACTTTTTGCACATTGAAGCTACATCACAATGATTTATCATTTCGTCATAAGCTGCATGTAATTTTTCGATTGGACATAACCATTCACCTCCACATTCTGGAAGAACTACTGGAAGCTCTTGGAAAAATAAACCAACATGATATTCATCATGTGCACATTTAAAAAGAACAAATGCAAAGTTTGTAGCGAATGTATCAATTTGACTCGTTCTCCATTTCCTTTTTTGCGACGTCGTTTTGTAATTTTCGCTGAGAAGTCGATCAGCGTCTTCAAAAAGCCCTAGGCGAGAAAGTAATTTGAGAGTCGTTCCACTGTGAGTGAAGTAGGCGATCACATTTGGAGTAGTGCTTGGAGTGTTTATCTTACGGCTATTAAAAATTAAAAAATGAAATCGAATTATTTTCTTAGTTCTTTTTGATTGCATGCGGTTTGTTATCAATGCTTTACAATTTCATCCCAACTTACTCGAAATATCCCATAAAATCACGAATAGGCGGACAAGCTTGTCTATAAGTAATCTCGTATCCATACCCATCCACCCAGTAATACCTTAACACAAAATTACAATAATTGCAGACGCAAATCAGTTTCATAGTTTCATTTTAAGTGTATCTACTTACTCAAGATCTTGACGATATGCGAATAAATCTAAGTCACTTTTATCAAAAACGGCACACCATGGCGAAACAGTTTCCGGATGCCAAGATGTTTCAAAAGAGCAGGTCAAATGCAGTATTTCCATATCGTCAAGCGTCAAGTTTCTCGTCAAACCCAGTCTTCTGCTAATACTTGAGAGTGATTCTTGAAAGATCTCTGATGCTTCGAAGCGCTTTCGTTCTTTATACGTCTCTGGATTTTTATCTACTCCTTCTTTCCATTTTGGACATGCTTTATAAAACTGCAATAAATTATAGAAACAGTATCATTTTTATACTTATAGTCATTGTAAACGTAATATTAATTTCATAATAGTGTGTAGGGTACAAACCCGCAGAACAGGATCAGCATCCAACGGTTCAGGGTACCAAACACTGTTGGATCCTTCTTGTCCGAAAATCTCCTGAGCAAACGCCTTCGCACTCGCTTCTGCCCTTTGAGTTTTAGTATATCGAAACTATAAGAAAAGGTTCAAACTATAATTAATTAATTTTGCTTTTTGTGAGTTGTTGATGTGGGTAGGGTGGATATATGAGGTAGATGCAGTATGCAGTACCTTGTATGTATCATTACTAAACTGTTTTCCAAACAACGTGGGAAATCTATCCTGGAACCTCCTGGAAATACCCTTCAATTCCACTGCACCTTGTGGGACAAGATGTTTTTCGTTTGCGACATCGACATCATCAGCACTCCAAGACTTTAAATCTTCAACCTGTTTCTCACAAAGTTGACCTACAAGAAAGACGAGGTTGTAGTGAAAATTGCTAAAATAGCAGAAATAAAAATGATTAACAATAATAATTGAATTTGTATCGCTTCTTTACTTTGCCCATCTTCAAATCGCTTGACAATTTCATCTCTCAACGGGGGAAGAATCTTCTGGCGTCGTCGAATGACTTCTGCACTCGGATTTCTGGCTCCGTGTCGTACCATCATCCAGATTTGTGTAGGATCGCACTCTAGATTGTTTCAAATCAATAATATAGTTAATTTGGATACAAGTCAAGTTTTTGTGTTTTAACGAAAACTGAAAGCCGAGCTTTCGATAAATTTACTCTCTTTTTTGGTAATTTCTTGCCAATCCAGGTCGTCCTTCTCACAGTTGTTCTCAGGTTTCACTTTTGGGTACAAGTACGGTGTCTTAGTGGCCATAAAAACTGTCGGGAATTTGTAACCTTTGTGACACACGGCTTCTGACACCAAACTTGTCTTGATGTACTCATTGACACCGATGCCAAGTGCCAAACACACAATTGCACCTCCAGCTATTCGATAGGCCATTTTTGGTTAGTGTCTACTAAATGAAAATCTGGAAATGCAATGTCCAGTTCGTTTTTTTCAAATGCTTTTATAACTGGTACGAACAATTCGACACTTTGATTATTATATTAAAGCTAGTATAACAAAACCTAACGACGTCTTTGTCCACTTTATCAAATAAAAAACAACAATAGGTTTGAGACTATAAAAACACACCGGAAACTTATTTGTATTTCATTAACAGAGCAGAAAGTGACAAACGCGAAGGTCACATTTTCGTGCATTATTATCACATTATCAGTCAAGACTCAAGAGATTGCAACACCTGTCAAAATTATAAAAATCGTAGTTTCAATGAACTTTTATCGCAAGATCATGTTTGCTCGTTTGCTGTCTTTTGAGCCGTAAAAATCAACTGTGCTCATAAGATTCAAAGTGAGGGATTTACCGGTATGAGAATTGTTCCAAGTTTTATCTTTTTTACGTTTGGTGGAACGACGCGATGGCTGGCGTAGAAGGAAACAAAGAGATTTTTTGTGTTTGGTTGTTGTTTCATAAATATAATCAAAATATATGAAGAAACGTCACTAGAATTCGAATGTTTGTAATCCATTGACCGCTTTGATACAGCATTTCAATAAAAACGTTCAAAAAAGTTATCGAACAAAGGACATGTAATCACAAAGTAAAATTTTATTGTTTTATCTTTGTTTGTGTTCTTATCGGTACAATTTTAAAAGTTGACAAACTTGTAAACTTTTACCAATAATCTTAATCGTTCAGTTGGTTCTTAATCTTTGTTCATATTTCATTGAGCTCAATGTTGCAACTGAAAAGCAATTTAATGCTTTCTACTCCGCTCTCGTCGGTGTATTCCTGTCCTAATGATACGAAACGAGCTTTCGGAAGTGACAAGGAAAAATACTGGGGATCCGATTCCAATACTCGAAAATTGTCCAGGTTACAGATCTTTATTTCGTAGCGCTGCGAAACAAAAGAACGAAATCATGAAAATACTTCATTCTATATTCTATGCTGTGTATTTTAATTTATTATTGTGTTTTTTTGTTACTTTACAACCGTCTTCCGGATGACCGATGTTGACACGAGCATTGTATTTACCGGTGACGTCATCCGTCCCGAAGAAAACGACGTAAATGTTCAAATACTTTCGTTCGATCCAGGCCCTCATTAAAAAGTGACGATCGAAGCATTCAATGATACTCGTTGGCCAAGTGCGTATTCCGCCTAATAATTATATTTCATTGAAGATATAATAATAATTACAAACGTTAATGGACACGACAAAGTTTCGAATTAAGATGAGTGTACGGCTTACATTTGCCATCAAGAAAATATTCTTTCGCCGCCCGTACAACTTCACATGAAGTGCACTCGTGTTCAGTTTTCAAGTGCTTAAGAAATTCGCTGTATGGTATTTCAACGTCCTTGCAATACTTTTTTTGCCATTCATTACATTTTACTAGCCTTTAAACAACCATTTTGTAATTATCATCTCTGAACCAACAAATAATAAACATATAAGATCAACTCTAGTTTACAGACCTGTATTTGCACACTTTAGCATGTTGGTCCATTTCAGCGCAAGTAACAGTCACTTTACATCCTTCCGATTGATATTTACAAGATATGATGATTTCTTGTAAAACTGATTCTAAAGGATAGCAACGGAATTTCTTTGTGACATCTTCTCGACACTGTGGACATTTCTTCACTGTCTCCACACATTTGAAACACAATGGATGACCAGTAACACAAGCGTAAACCGGAGGAACGTATACATCGAAACAAATAGGACATTCCAGAACTTTCATCAAATTATTCTTCGACCCTATTTCTAAAATGAGTTCTTCGCCACTAAAATGTATTAAAAAGGAGCATTTCAGTTACATTTAACGCTACACATTTGACAAACTGCCTGAGATCGTCTACCATTCTATCAAGTATTACAATGTTTAAGAAATTAAGAAAAAACTCAAGCTCACCCAATATTATTTTCAGACATCTTAAATCCAACAATCCAACTGGATTGAATTAATTTAAGTAAATGTAATATTTTATACTCAGGTGAAACACGAATACATTAAAGACAGAAGTCTTCGTTTGCTTTCCCGTATTTTGTTAGTTGAACATTATTTATTAAAATCTAACTATATGTAAGAATTCAACCGTCAGCCAAGACACACCAAAACTTACTGATGTGAACAACCGGTGATGGTGACTGGTGACCTATCAAATAAAATAGGAAGGTAAAAGAAGACTAAATAAGTATAAAAAGAAAGAAATGAATTGCTGTTGGACAAGTCATTCTAAAGTCACATTCAAGCATGAATTGAACGACTTCTACATGAAAGACCCTTTTTCCATACACCAAGAAACAAAGTAAAGGGCACCAGTGATAAAAATAAAATCAGGTAAAACATACAGATTATTTGTGTCCAAAAATATAATATTTATTCATTTACCACCAGAAATAATACACCTACTACACCATGTTATAATAAACCATAATCTAAAAATGAAAGAAATCATGGGCTTTTGAATGACCGAAACGTTTTCATGAAACAATTTCCTTGCCTAAATGTGATAACTACAGGTTGATGAACCAAAAACTTCAACTACCATATACCTTACCACCATACGTTAATAATTTCATAAAGGATTTCAGTGAATACGTCTAAAATTCGTAATCATAAAGTAATTTTATTGTTTTCAATTTCTTATTTGAGCTCGTAATCTAAAAGGTCACAGTCACAAATGTTTACTACTTCTTAAGAATAAGAATGTAAGTTATAGTTTACATTAGTCTGTACATTTATATAAATGCTAAGATATAACATATGAAATTGCGAAAAAATTGCATGCGTTCATAAATATTAAACACCGTTTTCGACCATTCGAAACGCGTTTGATCTCAAGTTTTACAAAATACACAATTAAAAATTGACAAAAAGTATAATGTATATTAAATAGTTAAAAATGTTAATCACAATTTTTCAAAAGTTTTCATAAAGCTTTTCCGAAGTACTGCATTTTCCTACCAAGGACGCCACATGCTATCTTTACTTTGCGACTCTGAAGTCATTACAATCGGCAGTGGCTCAACTTTGACCACTCGAGGTCCCAGTTTCTCTTTGCCTTCTCTTTTGATGGAGAAATCAATCGGAGCTCCAGTCATGAGATTCATACCAGTGGAAATGGTTGTATTAGTCCCCTTTTCATTTTGAGTGTCTCCAAAACTTTGCATGCTCAAGCTACTGTCACTTCCAACAGAAATATTCCCAGTATCTGAGCTGGAATCGTGAAATGACGATGAAGTCGGCGGGGACGGCGGTGGAGTTGCCAATCGTCGTGGTTGAATGGATGTAAAAGCTGAGCCTAAACCAGCCCTTCCGGGGGGAGTAGGAAATGTTCCGGAAGTCACTGTAGCTGGCGGAATGACAGTTGGACCACCTTTGAATCTACTGTTGTTGTTGACATCTCCCATGGATCCCATGGGCCCTTGTGGAGACATGAGACCTACAGGAGGTGATGGATGCATATGCCCCATTGTTGGAGTCACTGGTGGTCCTTGAGGAAACGCCATACCCATGGGAGAGTAACGTGGAGGAGCGAATGTAACAGGACCCACTTGTTGCAATCCATTGACACATGCCCCCAAGTGACCCGTCAGTCTATGTTTCACTCCAGTGTCTACACCGTCTAGCTTTCCCATGTAACGACTCACCTACAATTAACAAATTAAAAAGTTTTCGTTAATTACATGCGTCCAAATTCTCAAAAACTCGACTTTAGGGGTGAAATGAGACACAATGCTAAACCTCACCTCGCTTGCGCATTCAGCGAACCCATTCTTAAATCTGTGTAGGACGGTGGGATCGGTGGCCATTGCAATAGCTAATTGATTCCTTTGGATGTTTTGAAGGTGTCTGACAGTCAATTCAAGAATATCAGCTTTCTCCAGCTTTGAATGTCTTGCTGGATCCTTTCGCATGGCCTCGAGAAGAATCCCTTTCAATTCATTCAGACAATTGTTGATGCGAGCCCTTCGGCGTTTCTCCATAATTGGCTTCTGACTCTATACACAGACACAACAATGAGACAGGCTTAATTAGATTACCGGCGCCAACGCTTCCAATAATAGCATCAAGCTACTAAACAGTGTACAGTGTCTAATGGAATTCTTGTCAAAAATCATGAATGAAAAGCAAGAGACATGTAAAAACAAAAAATGCTAACCTTTCGCATTTCGATTTTGGTGCTTGGAAGATGTCCCGTGGAAGCGTCACCTAAGGAATCGTCCATGTCATCTTCCAAGTCATCGTGGTCAGTATATGTCATGGAATGCATGACGTGGGAATCAACTCGCATGTCGAACATTCTTAAAAATTCAGCACTTTTAAAAAAGACGTATCAGTGTTGCTTGAATCGTAACTTTTGGCTTAGTACACACCGTGTGCTCGCTTGTAAATGCGAAGCTCAACTGAGCTGAAGACAGAAGGAAAAGATTGAATGAGAACGAAGCAACTATTGACTGCTTTCCAAACCGGAAGTACGAGGGCTGATAACGATAAGACTCCAACTCTGGAGAAACGGAAGAGAGGAAGTGTTCGGACTGGAAGTCAGCGATGGAATGAGAGTGCGAAGGTGGAAATTTTTTGGGAGGTCGCTTGTTCACAAAGGAAGTGCGGAGCAGACAGAAGGCAAAGTCTCACGTCTCTTGTCTTCAAGAGTAATAGTGCCTAAGCGCCAAGGGAGAAGAAGAGTCTCTCTCTTCATAGTCATAATGCTCCTGACAAAAACACAGTATTAAACAACTAAGCAGATGGATTGGATTGGATCAGGTCCCGTGGGAACGTTTCTTTCTTACATGCCTCCACTTCAGTGTGGGAATGCGGCAGTCATCTTCAAGCTCCTAAACATCAGACACACTCACAGGTAAACCAGACCAGGGCGATCGACCCACCTCAGCAACAAACTCATCTTCTCTCGACAATGTACAAACACAATACGGGACGATGAAAGAAAAAAAGGGGTTTCCACGCTTACACTACTGCAATAGTACACCTGTAAAATGATTCAGAGTCCTATACCAACCACAATACACATTGCGATGCATGTATAGTGAAAAGTCCCTTGGTGTAAATATAATCCAAGAGGGATGGATTTCATATAAGAGAAAGATCTGAAAGGTATAGTAAAAGTTTTGTGTTTATGTGAAGGCACGTCGGAGGGTAAAAGAGGCATAGCGTCAGTCATCGTCGTGGTCGTGAGTTGCTTGCCTCCCATGCATGCAATCCAGGTGAGATGCGTTTTCCCATGAAAGATGCTGAGCCGTGGACCACGGCGACATCCCCTGCATGATCAGACCCGGTTTTTCTAATAGGAAAACAACACGTAGGGGTTGGTTAGTTCGAAAAAAGACACGGGGTTAGGTGCTTTTTCATAAGGTAGCAATCTAACAGAGCGGGGTTAGTAGCTTTTCGCGTGGGCCCTTTAGTTTAAGCTACAACATTTAAAAGGGCGAATGGAGCAGGTGGAGTGCGAGTGTCGCGTGGGGAACCACTCCAGAGGAATTCTCAATGTGTGAGAACGCTCTGACCGACTCGTTCCCAGGCCTATCGCTTGTCTCACTTGACTTCTATATGCCATATAGACACCAACACCAACATCACAGACATCATCAGACATCAGCACAACCAGCATCATCATATCATCCACCAAAAAATTCCTATACATTGTATAATACAAGATTAGAACTATAGCACAAATTACGTCATGACCGTATAATGTATGCTGATGATGTGAAGGCATCCGCTTGTATGCATTGTTGTATCGGTATAAGGCACACCGACTTTTTTTTTGTACCAATCTACATGTCATGACTTCCCTCGAGGCACTAACACACTCCCTAAAGAAACGTTTCCCTCTGGACAACCACCGCTGACCTCACGGCCATCATAAGTCTGACCTTCCAGCATCGTACTGGAGGATGCAGGAGGAGAGACTGTTTCAAAAGTACATTGTGTAACAATATAATCTCCATAATGAAAAAGTTCATCATTCATCTTAAGATTACACTTTTTGATCAGACGCATAGCACGGACTCTTTAATACTTTTCTGGAGAAAAAGTACGGCGACTGCGACTATGTACTTCTGCGGATGCTGCTCCTGCTTCTGGAGATGCATCAGCGTTTTCACCATAATTATTTTCTTCCACTTTTCCATACTAAACTTGATCTTTACAGAGGCGCCAATCCGCTCGGCTTCCATCCACCATTTATTTCCTTTAATTACTCGGCTGCAATCGTGATTCCCACTGCATTCTGCTCCTCCTTTACTAATTTCTTTCATTTTGACACAAAAAACTGGACTTTTTTTTCTGCTTTTACTTATCTGCATGCTGCATAGTATTCATCAAGGGCATTGCACGTTGTACGGTCAATTGCGTTACTTTACTCTGTTAGGCTTCTTAAGAATGCCAACTGCAACTTGCTGTTGTTGCTTGCATATGAAATCAAAATAACGATATGGTTATTACTGTTACCTTTTCTTAACGTGGGACACTCCATACGCTAATTTATCCCCCGTAAATAATCTTAATGAGACTCATGAGACGTGAACCTCATTTGCATACGAGGAAAGATAATGCAACTTGATGAAGTGTCAAAACCTGAATCTTATGTGATGTGGAAATGTGAATCTACCGTGAAAAGGTCAGTAGGACATGACCTTTTAGGTATAAACTTCACTTTTGATTTCAGGCTATGGCATAACATTTGAAATGGTCTTGTCAAATTATAATTTGAAATAAGAGGTCGTTTAGAAATAACATTCGTTTAATTTAAAATATTGTTTTACTAAGAAATTGGAATGCGTCCTAAAAGTCCTGATAATCCTAAAGGTACAAACTTTTATATTTTCTCTTGCGTCTTGTGAATTTTATATTACATTTCAAATGATTTTCATTTCGCTTTTCACCTATTTAGCATTCTTTTAGCGCAGAGACGTGCTTCATCTTCAAAACACCGTTTTCGTCTCACTTGACAATATTAATAAATATTACCAAACGTTCCCGTCCTACTTTTCATGTTACAACAAGAATCGAGTTCCTAGCTTATCCTTTTATTTCTAAATATTAATGTACACGTTTTTAATAAGCCAAATGGTACCAAAGTATACAAAGATTTATGATTCTCTGGTTACTGTCTACTCTACTAATGTACTCCCACTTTTGTAAATACGCGTGGTTAATCCAGAAAAATAAAAGTTCTGTGAGTGATTTTTCCTTCCAAATTGACATCACATCACGAAGAAGGTTCCAGGAGTGAAATTAGGTTGATTAATTTATTCACTCTATGCTATTTCCGGTAAGGGACCCTGAGAAAGGGTCCGAAAAGTGGCATAGATTTTGATCTATACTCAACTTTTTCATTTGATTTCCGGTGCAATGAACCAAATGGTGCACAAAAGGGTCACACTCACAACAACAGAAGGTGGTAGGTACTTTTTTGAATAAGATGGGTCTTAAACTGATTCAACGAGTAGGAGAAGACTCAATTGTTGCAGACGCGGTCATCACCGTTACATTCACATTTTATACAGTTTGAGTTTGGGTTGGTGAAGGTAACTTTTCTAACATTAATACAGGTAAATGTTGGACAGGATCAACCGGGTAATCAAATGTTACGCACCTGTTGCTCTTTTGTCTTTGCTCACAAAAACATGGTAAACAAGACGTATTTATTCATGAGTAAAGCAACATTTTGCCTTTTGGTTGCTTCTTGCTTGATGTCTTTCCTTTCTGATGTATCCAACGATGTTTCTTATAAGAACATTGGAATAATTCCTTATGTTCAGTGTTTTCAACAGTTCAACCTTACCTCATATATCGTTTTGAATTTAAGTGTATAGCCAAAACATGTAAAAAGGATTGTTGTCTGCTCCGTTTTGCCGCTTGAACCTTGAGCAACTCCATTCATTCATTCATGAAAATTATCCCTACAAAAAGATGAATGACTTCAAAAGTCGCTGTTGTAGTATCCGCTCCTGGCACTTTGGCTTTGGCACACAATGTTACGTTTTATGTTACACGTCTCACCCTTTCTTCATTTTACCAACTTTTACATTGTGTGCGCGATGTCAATTTCAGGTTGTTTTCATATTTTTTTAATGTCAAAATGCAGGTTGTAGGATTTCCTGAACATTTTTCTAGATTTTGAACAACATAATTTGAAGTTGTGAATGCAGCGTACACAGCTTCTTGATATTGTTTTCTGGGCAGTTGTGTCACTCAAGTTTAGTTAGGTACATAAAACAATGAAGTCGAGGAGTACTGTGCAGGTGGAAGCAAATACACAGGTGGTATAACATTTTTTGGTTAATTACGAAATTATGGCGCATGGTTTCCGTCCTCTAAAAAAGCACAAAGGCTCCTTTTCTCATTCTGGGAGGTCAGGTCTAATTGCTCTGCTTGGTTGATACCAAAAAGAGAAGAGTTTATCCAACTGGGCAATCTTGAAAAATCCCTAGGAAGCAATTGAAGCTTGTGAAGAAGTCGCTGAGAGTTTTACAAGGCTGTAGTGATAAGTTCATCATCAAAAAGTGCGCATCTTCCTCAAGATGAGATGTAATAGAATCATAATTACTTGGAAATGGTTCAGACAGCTCTAAATTACATGCTGTCCTAGAAAAAGTATCTTTTTCGGAAGATACGCAAGGGTACACAAGCAAGTAAATTGTAAAAATGGTTGATTGGCCATGATCACATTGGCCCGTTTAAATTGTATAAGGAAAAGGAAACTTTAAGTAAGATCCTTTGCCCATTTTTTGGAAGAACTTTACTTATTGATTGGATCTCACAGCAGAAGTAAAGTAGCCCTTGAAAATCTCAAGTGAAGATTTTTGTAGTATAAAGTGTAAGTGACCACCTTGAAGATGAAGCTTACAGCTGGGACTTTGCCAGAGCACGCTGAGAAATGCATCAAGTACAATTTGATTTATTATGGGTAGTTTTTGAGGATTTTCTTTGGGGTAAAGGAAGACTTTGGTCCGTAGTATGCCAAAAACTGAGTACACAACAAGTTACTGTATTGAAAAGGCATTGAGTCTGTGCTTCTTAATGATTTTCCCACCAGCAGCATCAGACAACAAGCAGAAGCATCTTATTTTGAACTTTATAATCATGCAGTCTCAAGTTTTTGAGCCTTCAGGCTTTTAAGAAAAGGAAGACTAATGGGCAAAATGCACAAGGCGACGAGACTCTCTTCAAACGGATAATCACTAGTAATAATAGCTGGAAGGTTGAAGCTGTAATCTAATCCGGATCTATTAATCTGGCTAAAAATCAACTTGTCTCCCAGATTGAAACGCAGAGAAACCACAACACACAAACCATCATCCACCACAAGAAAAGTTTCCATTCAATGTACCATTGCATTGGAATTTTCTGAAGCCAAAGTCACTCGTTTGACATGACATGTGTGTTGACGAAAACGAGCTTACTAGGATTTTTCTAAATCACTCCATTTCCTTAGTCGCTTAAAACTCAATGGGTTTCGGAACTTGAAGTGGGCATTATAAGAAAATTGACTTTTCCATAATAGCCGTTTGCGCGTAAACTCGCAGCGCACATTTCCTAAAGGGATTTTGTATGAATTTTTCAATTCTTCGTGATAACGATAAGAAATAATATACAAAATATTTATACTTTGAATCGAAGCAAGGGCGTGAGGATGTTTGCTGACATCTCTATTTGTACTAGGAATGACAGACATGTGACAAGTGACAACGCCATGAAGTCACCGTGAAAGAATGAAATTTTGTGTCCCTTGTGGTCACATCACAAATCACATTTTATATAATGTCGACAGTTGTTTCCCATTTTTTTGAAGAGATGCTCTGACTTTTCGTGCCTTATCCGCACGTCACGTCGTCGTGCCTCTGACCATTCGTCGCTGAAAGGACACGAAAAATAACAGAAAAGGAAGTGGAAGTAAGGCTCGTGTGGTTTTCAATGCTGTGTCATTCCTTCTTAATGTGAGACATGAATAGAACCCGATTTTGTACAGCATTCCTCTTCGCTAGGTCAGAACTCAGAAGTATTAACAATATTATCTATTTTTACGTTGCACTCTGTACAAAAATGTATTTTTTGTGGAATTATCATTATTTTTCACAGAAATACGAAATTTTGAGAAAAATAATGAGGATAAGTGTGAGGAAACGTGTGGCCTCGAATGTGTCGCGTGCTGCACTCAATCATCCGCAATTTTGCATGGATTGACAGAATGAGCGTTGAAAATTACTTGATACGCAAACTGGACAAAAGTACGAGGTTTCTGTGGTTTTTGTCATCGACACTTTCTCTCGTAAAGTTTACTTCACCGGGTACCGATTTTTTCTGCCTGTCATTCAATAAGGAGCATTTTACAAAGTCGAGAATACACCTTTTTTCGACCGTGGCTTTTTCGTCTTCGTCACGGTAATTTTGTCCAGTAGCAGTAGCAGGCAGTAAGGACGAAAGTGTCAAAGGCGCATTTCATCCCAGAAATCGTAATTGAGGCAATTTGCTCAGTTGTTGTTTGTCCATTTTCTTCGCTATGCGCATTAGGATTCACCAGTTGGCACTTTTCGGAACACAATGACCAAAACCGACTAAACAAGTTGAGGGATTCTCCAACTGTTATTCCTTTTATGACGATCACAATGAGATTTTTCCTTCCAGTATTCTACTATCTGACGAAAAGTCGAAAAATTGAGAGGAATAGAGTGGCTCATTTGTCACTTTGGATTTCTGAGTCAATTCTTCCTTTTCTGAAAGAGGGGAAAAAGTGTTTCCTTCCAAAGGGAAAATGTAATAATGATTTTGAAAATGTTGGACCTGTTGGAGATTCAAAGGGCACCGAAGACTCAAAGGCTCAAATGAGAGAGACACAGCATGGTTTTGATTGCGTCAAGTCTCTTGTTTCAAAAAAATACAAGATGAGAACTCAGCAGTGTTCAGGAAGAAAAGAGATGCCGGTGTTGATCCGACCGCCAAGTGTGACTGTGGCGTAAGGGAACCCCTCCGGTGACCTCCTTCAGCTCTTGACCCAAACACTTGCCCGCTTTAGGTCCAGAAGAAGCCCTCTGGAGATTCTCCAGGCCCCATATAGACTCATTTTCTATTTTCTTATTCTTAAATATGAAACCTGTTTCCAAAGTTAAAAATCCTCTGCGGTTTCGGTTTACTTTTGCCCCAGTGAGAACTCCACACGACCTTGACTAACACTTCTCTCACCTTCCCAGGCAGTTTCAAAATTACTATAAATTCATTATCATTAGATTTACTCCCTTCGCTTCTTATTCTAACTCGAAATAAAAAAACACATCCTTACAAATAAATCTCTGTCTGTCGTCCACACGACCACGTTTTACAACACCAACAACATCGCAACTCATCACAAGTCCCAAACTCTCAACAACAAAGCATTACGGCAACCACCACCGCCGTCAAACTAAAAAAATCTTGAAAACATTAAGCAAAACCCATGGTTGAGTGTCCACCAACTCCAGTACAACGAAAATGGATGCCGAAACGTTAGATAATGAATAATATTAAAGAAAACGGAAATGACCACATCCAAACATTTCATTTCAAATGCAAGTTGTTTACTTCAGATTCATTCTTTTCGAAAAATTCTAACATGTTTTACGCACATACAAGGTACAAGACTTTTTGTTTTGAAATTGTATGTACTATAAATATAACAAGTTAACATTATTACAATCATAGTAGTGAGCAATATTAGGTATCACCAATTATTAGGAGCATTGAGCATTATTTTAGGTGCTCATCACTGTCATCACCATGCTAAGAAGCATTGGTGATTGAGATGAGCCTGAAATAGGAAAAGTGGACAATTGAAATCAATAGCCCGATTATTTAATATCAACAATGGGATATGGAAGTCAACAACAGTTCTTATGTTTCTAGAATACCATGTTCGGTACCCATCATTTTGAACTGAATGAAGCTTGTACAGAATTGAAATTTGTTTCTACGCTCATCCCTATAGAATAGTTGTCATTGAACGGTGCCTGTGGCGCAGATGGTGATACATAGCTGCTTCCCGGATTTACTTCGTTTATCTGAATATGCCTTTCAGTTGGAACAACAGCAGTTGCAGTTGGCGGACCTGGAGAAAATTGCAGTGATTCCTATTACATTTTGCACAACATTTGACGGCGATATAATGAAAGTTTTCTAGTCAATTTCAATTCATTGGTGTACATTATATGTGTACCTTGCTGACGATTTCTTTTGCACAGCACGCAAGCGGTCACAACCAGTAAACTCAAAACCGCAAGCACGAAAACTGTTACGGATACCATTATTCTATATAGACAAAGTACACGTATTAATTTTGTTTCACAAAAAGTCCAAAGTAAATTTAATTTTTGAACTGACGTGATGTTCGTAGAAACATTCGTCGTTACAACTACAGATTGTGGGTTTTTTGGGTTTGGATCAATTGGATCTGGCTTTGGTGGTGGGGGCGTCGGGACATCTCTCCCATCATCACGTATATGAACATCGCAACAAAAATGTCCACCGAAACCGAAACACCAAAAACCGGGACAAATCGGGTCCAAAAGGTTTTCCACACTTTCAAACTTCTGCGTCAGAGTCAAAATTAGAAATCCCAACAATACCTAAATTAAAGTTAAAACAAACAAACGGTCTATGTAAATTAAGCTTATATACATCTTTGAAATCGAAATAATAAATTGAATTTCAATATTTTACTTTAGAGTTGGACTTCATCTTTTCTGTTCGAAGAGGAGCGTTTTGCATGTAATGTATTAAAAGGTATTTTGTATGTAGTAATCCTCTATTTATATATACCTCTGAAACGACTTTGCAATTTTTAAAAATCTGAGCACGTATACACTGGGTTTTTTATAAGTTAGAATCCTTTTAGAAAATGGCAACCTTGCGACATGAATGACGTACGCTGCAAAGAACAATAAACCGTACTAATACCTAAGAAATGAGCATAGTATAAAATAACCCTTTTGTGTTTTATAGGATTATAATGTTCATTTCAGTTCCAT
>JABASF010001330.1:0-23372 GCA_019776145.1 Harlomillsia oculata | reverse complement strand
AATTACTGATGCTGAACTGATACTTTCTAAATTCTAATCATGTACCACGACGACAGCTGTCCATCTCTAAAAACAAAGCTTTACTCAAGAAGAAAGTCGCATTCTCCAAAATGTCTCTTGGACGCAGCTGGTCAAAGGGACGTTTCAAAGGTTTACCCGCTTACCCTTTTCCTTTGTGATAAGAACCCTGGGCACATCTTATTAAGTGCTGTTCAAGAATGCTTTCGACTTCTTGCGAACTCAAAGATCCCGTGGCCATGGACATTGAAACGAGTACCTTTTCAACCATCAGCAATTCTCCTTCCCTACAATAATCCTTGACGATTGACAACATGGGCTCGTCGCTCGCGTCCCGGATACCCCTCAGAAGTGTTTACATACGAGAAAGTGACGCAGCTTGGATACATTGGAAAATTCATTTTCAACTCCTTGCTTAGAAAGCCATCGTCTCAAAACATTTGTGCCTAAATCACAGCCAACTGGACGGTGATGTTCATAATTTCAGGTGAATGGACGTTAAGCATGGACGTACTTCGTAGCAGCGTAAGCCTTTGGTACCAGGCGACGTGTGGTTCCATCCTTGCCAACATATCCGCATATTTAATTATATTCTCAAGCTCTTCCATCACATACTTCTTGATGACATGCTTTGCAAGTTTATATCTCGAACATGATCCAGTCTTGGTCCTTATTCTGACACCGCTCCCGGTTCGGACCTTGGTGCAGGATCTGGTGTAGGGCATGGTCCTGACCCCGGTTCCGGTTGTGGTCGTCCTGGTGTTGGTGGTGATACCGGTCCAGGATCATCACCGTCATCAGTAAACATGGTCTCACCTTCCTCACGTGTATATTGCATCAAAAACCTAGCTTTACCCCTTTGGATCTCACCAGCTTCCAACTTGCATTCTTGACATTCGTGTTTTCCATTCCACTGAAAGGGTCGGCTTAGTAATTTCGTACAGGATTTTGCAGATTCTGTGAGAATGAGGAGTACATCGTACATCAGTTTCAAGTATCTCGTCAAGCGTATAAGTCCTTATTACAAAATCGTGAAAAATGGGGTCGTGGTAAAATGTTGTCTTTTCCGTCCGTAAAAGCTTCTTTATTGTCCGTAAGCTTGGCAATCAGTTCCCGAGTTCGTGGTAACAAGTTGTCTACATTTATATCAGGTCTCTATAACGTCATAACAATTATTGAGGCTGAATTAATGAACAATCAGTTAATTACATGAATTAATTGACATCCATAGTTTTATTTCTAGTAGTACTAACCTGTTTCTATATTTCGCTGATGTAAAGGACATTTGGAGCAGCTTTTTTGTAAATAAAATTTCTACGTTTTCCAAATCCAATTTAAAATGTAGGTGAACCTCAAAGTTAGATTCTTCTTCTTCAATATTCTGAAATGCTTTAATTCGTTTCTACTGGAATGTAATGTCATAATGTATTTCAAATTAAATTTCCATCCAATTCATAAATTGACAAGTGACATGATTAGTGCGGCTATACTGAAAATGTATGCACAGTACATGGGTGGAAGCAGCCGAAATGCTCTGTGGGTTGTCCCCAATTTTGTGTTTCTTGCCTAAGCTCGCTTCATTATTATCAAAATAATCAATTTTTAGATCCATTGCAAAATTGCTTTATCATTGAATTCATATGTGAATTAGTCTTACGATTTACCTGCTTAGAGCAGCAAGCTTGGGACGCAGACGTACGTCCAGTTTTAGCTTTCACAATCCGTGTCGGTGCAGCCTTGCCTTTGCCTTTTCCTTTGCCTTTTCCTTTGCCTTTTCCTTTGCCTTTCCCCTTGCCCTTTCGTTTTCCTTTTTCTTTGCTTTTCCCCTTGCCCTTTGCCTTTCCCTTTGCACGACCGTACTGTTCAATTCGATAGTACTAATACTAATTAATCGTGTTGTTGGAAAGCAGAAAATGAAGTAATTAAGTCATTACGTTCTTTGGAGTGTAAGTGACATCGTCAAAATCATCATCTTCACTGCTGCTGCTACTTTCGCTGCTGCTGCTGCTGCTTACGTGTCTGCGCTTTCTGTTGTTCATGTTCTTGTTAATGATGCTCATGATTTGGATCTTCTTCGCCATTTTGTCGTCGTCATCCAATTCTGAATCAGATTCATCTGATGATGAGAACTCAGGAAAACCTTCCAGTTTTCGAGTGCTGTAATCCTCAGGGGTACCGAAAGGCGCCTTACTGAGCCAATTCGTTCCCTGTATAATACATGAAATAAATTGCATTAGTTAATTATACAATTATTCCTCATTTTATCTGGAAACTGACCGGAATAGACAAGTCTCTAGCAAGTCTGTCCAAAATGAGCCTTGCAGGTCCCATAACGTCTAAGAGTTCCGGTTCAAACTCTGTTACTTCATCATCCTCATCCAATGGTTCGTCCTGCTAAAAATCACTTTCATCATACACTTATTACAGTAATGTAATCGATATCGTCGATATGATAGGTTAGGTTAGGTTAGATTTGGTTAGGTGAACAACTTACAGGTGCTTCGTGAGGCATTGGACAACCCTGTATATTTTTGTCTCCAACTGAGACAGCTCCATAATCTAAAGGTTGGAACGGAATGTCAATGGTGATTCCGCGTGTATAAGCAATGTCAAGAAGTTTCCTGCGAACCTTCTCAACCTTTTCACGCCTTTTATTTTTCTGAACTTGCATTTTCCCTCGACGTTGAAACGCAAGCCCGTACATTACAATATACTGACATAATCTTCGCTAAAGCACAAATCATTCCCGTCAATCATTTTAAACTTTTCATCAGTCATTAAAATATAAAAAATATCGTTAATTTATTTACATAAGATGCTGAGGCACATATACGACGGCTTATTTCCGCTCTCGTTTCAATGAGCTCTTGTTCCTGTTTTCAAAAACGTAGATTTTAATTAATATTTCCAACCATTTAAATTATTCAATTTAATTATTTAAATCAAATGATGGCAGGTACTTACAAGATCCACAAGTCTGACTAGAAAAGCCAGTTTACGGTATTCTATAAGCTTCCAATCAAGGCGTTCGTCTACAAAATTGTTGGACCCTTCTTCTTTATTGGACTAATAAAATCAACTTAATTAGGTAATTGCAATTACTGTGCATTAATTAGTAATCCAAATCATATTTGTATAATTCATATATGACCAGGCTATATAGTAATGTACTATGTATTGTATGTATTTTGTATAAGTCTTTAGTTTATTAGTAGGATGCGAGGCTGTCATGTTTAATGCTATAGAAGATGAAGGAGATAAAGTAAAAGTAATCATGAGAAGATTACCATGTTGTTGTTGTCGGGATATGAGTACGCAGGCTCTTGGACTGTGCTTGTCCGCTGTGGTGAAAGCTGAGTGAGAGTAATAAGAAGGTTGCAGAGTTGCAAGTATCCAAATATGGAAAATGTGCCAATCGCAGGACGAGGACGCACGCACGCCTGCTTTCGCCGTGACTTTCTCCCTGCTCTTTTCTATCCCGATCACTTGATGGGATGCTGATCGAAAAGCTATATGTTCGTAGTATGTACGTGAGTATATAGAGTGCACATACAGTAGGCTATTGCTTTCAAAAAGTAGATCAAGATCTCTTTTAAAAAGCTTGAAGTTCAAAATTTAAAATTTGAATGATTGTTAATAGAAAGTGGACAATTCGTATGAAAAAGTGACAGTAAAAGCTAGTCAACTTAAAAATGACAATGTATTTTATGGGGTTTTGAAAGAAAGAAGTGAAAAGATGCTGAGGAGAAGGGACGAGGTTTTCTTCCAGCACGGATGTCCGTGAGTTTGGAACTGAGCACTGTGCTGAGACAGCTATGCCATGAAATGGTCTCAAATCTGGGGTTTCTCTCCCGGAAACTAGTTGAGATGACATGCGTGATTCCCGGGGATGTTGTCCTTCTTTTCTCCTCTGGCTTGTGTAGGATGTCGAGGTCAGCACCCCACGAGCGAGCAGTAGCAGGGACAAACAACTTGTTGGTCCCGCATCCCATCGAGAATCCTAGTTCCCGGACTTTCCAAATGTCGCATGAAAAATACCTGGAAAAGGGGAAAGATGAAGCAAAGGGGATCCAAAGACCATAGACCTCTAAAATTTATTGCGCATCAACTTTTAAATGATCACAACGCTTTCTCCATATCTCCGCCCATGCTTTCGCTTTCCCTTCAACATCATGAATTTCATGAAGCATCTCAATTTCTCAATACGATCAGGCGGCGGCGTGGGGTGAAGGTATGCTCAGACAGCTCTGAGGTGCTGAACGTAGGCGAGCAGGTTAGCAACAGACACTGACGTGATTGTCGCTAAGCATACTCCATGTCCAACTGGTTAACCTGTTTTCCACCTCTCCAGCTCACCTAAAATTAGAAAAAATCGTTCCAGCTACCTCCTCCGATCTCTCAATCTCCATCTTTCACTTTCATAATCTTCTCTCCTGTATTTTGCCTTCTGCTCCTGTCTCTTGTCAATATTTCACTTCTTTATGGACCTTAACTTCCTCTCCTCCCGACCAGCCATGAATCTCTCCTCTCTCCCATCCCGACAACAGCACTCCACTTTCATTCCCAATCTAGGATCTCCGCTCTCAAATCTCAGTACTACACATTTTGTCGCAATCTCCCATCACATCATCCATGTTTATATAGAAAACGAATGATACGTAACCAAAAGAAAAATGACAATTTATAAAGCTTTACCTTGTAAATAATAAAATACAAATATATCACAAACAATTCCATCCAACTTGTAATCCTAATGATGTTCACGATGTCACGACTTTGACACTTTGCTGTCCTCGAGATCTTGTTCTTCATTTGTTTTGTGTACACAAAAAGTCAACAGAATGAAATCCGTGTTCTCAGTTCTCAGCCTCGATTTCTTGCAGACCGCAACACGTTCATAGCAGTATAGTAAATAATGTAACTCTAACTGAACGTACAATTAACCAAAATAGAAAATCACTTCATAAGATGTAAAAGACGTCAAAACTTCCGTTTTTAACATGTTTATTCTGCAGACTACTTTTTCTATTATCCGTTATCATTTTATCATTTGACCAAAGCAATGGTAAACTACTGCATCTGACTTCTGTCCAAATTTGCGACGGACGCCGTAATGAAGGGATATCCTGTTTCTGTTTGTAGTTGTGTTGTACTGTATAGGTAAGGCATACATTGAATAAATCTTCCTTTCAAACATGTGTAATGTTAAAGGTCATGGAAGAAGTGATTTAATGCAGAAGTGACGAGACGATCTGATATGACACCTTCCAAAATGTAATTTTAACTTTTCAATGACTTCTTCAAGCTAATAAAAAGTAAAAATTAAAACTCAATTGAAGAAATCTGCCAGTCATGATTCCAAAGCACAAAGCAGCAGTCATTTTTATTTCAGTTTAAGTTTTTAGGCCATTTCATGAAGACACACGCACACAACACCTTCTTGATTGTTTGTTCTTCAAATTTGTAATTTACGACCTTTTACATATTACATTAAAATTTAGTGTATTTACATGCTGATTAAAAATGTGATTTTATTTTTGCAGGATTTGTATTTCTGACTAGCACTTATGCACTAGTACATGGTACAATTCAACGTTTATCACATAAACAAATAAGGAATAGATTATGATTTTCTTAAATAGAAAAAAGATGAAAAACAAAACAAGATTTTTTGCAGAAAATAGCATAGCATAAAATGAAAAGAATTGAAATGAACATTTTCAGTAAACAATAGTTATGTAGTTTGTAGAATATGTTGTAAGCTCAAATTCCTTGAACTACCCAAACTAAGAATGTCAAGTTCCAAAATTGTGATTAGATTCTGCAAAAAATACAAGTAGTATTTCGAAACGGAAAATTTTTCTTCATTTTGGATTTTTGAACGCCTCCCCAATTTCTTTGGATGGTTTCACATTCTGAAGCCGACGAAGGAAAACCTATGGAAATCATTTTTGCAGTGAAATATGAAAGAACGGACTTGAGAAAAATGTATATGTGGAGTCGAGTCATTTGTTTGAACTTTGATCTTACCAAGTTGTCATGCTCAATTTTCTTCTGGAGTCTAAGTCTGGAAATACTGGAAGGAGCAGGAAGACTGCGACATGCGCAAATGCGTCGGAGTCCTTTGGCCCGCTCGTGATGATGGTGGAAATGATGATGATGCCCGTGGTTATGACCATGTGCGTGGCCGTGATGACCATGATTGGAATGTAATCTGGTTTGCGTGTCCAGAATCTTCTTCAGCAAGATATTGTTGTCACGTTCAATTCGTTTGACTTGGTCCACTGTGAAGGTATGATTTTTCCCTTGAAGCCCAGAGCGGGATCGGAGACTCAGCAATGATGAAGACGTAGAAATTGTTGATGATGACCCAACAGCCGACCTTTTCTTGAACCCTATGTCACCTGAGTCAGACTGCAATCCACCAGGCGGATAAAGAGATCCATTACTGATGCTGCTATTGTCACTCGTGCTGCTGGAGGCTCCAGGACTTACCGCAAGCAAACCGAAATGCCCGTTTTTGTGTTGAGTCCCAAGGGATGAGTTCCCGTTAGGACTTGCAGTTTGGAGCAGAAGCTGAGAGTGCCAAGACGTACCATGGAAATGGAAATTACCGTTGCTGCCAGAATAACCCGTTGCATCTGGGTCACCAGTGGACACCGTTAATGGAATTATTGGTTTGGGCTTGTGCAGAATTATGCGTTGTTGTGCACAAGTTTTAGTTAAAATAGAAAACCCGTTTTCGGAACCAGCAGACGCCGAGGCCAAGCTGCATTCAATATCACCATCTGCAACATTTGAATCTTCTGAAGCGTTCAATATATTCGTTGGAAGTGGACTAGCAGACAAGGACGACATTGGAGACACTTCTGTTATGTCTGAATAATCTGAGTCATCACCACCAAGATAATACTTTTCAAGGAGATTGACCAAAACATCATCGTCATCGTCCAAATCATCACTGTCCAAGGCATCTCGTCCCGACTCGTCTTCGGAACTACTACTACTGATATCAAACAGTTTCACTGTTCTTTCTGCTCTTGGGAGTGCACGACGAATACCTCTTATCTTTCGTCGATTCTGTGGACAGTCTGGAATCCCCAAGCAATTTAAAGCAATCTCAGTACCGGGTGTCCCGTTGGACAAGATTTCTTTCAGCAATGCCGTCCTGGATGTCAAAGACACCGTTTCCCCACCTTGAGTTAGACTTTCCAGCAATAGCCCAGTGGAAAACATGTGCTGCTCATGTTGGTGTCGTAATGGCGAATTTTCTAAAGTCGTCTCCTTCTCCGTGTGCTCTGCTGCAAGTGGCTGACGGATTGGCAAGTCGAAATTTTCCGAACCGAACCGTAATTGTACAGTATCACAGATTCGTTCCTTGTGCTGCTCTTGCTGACTGTGCTGACTTGATTCTATTCCTTCCTCACTCTCCCCATTTGCGTTTGACAATAAATTCTGGACATTTGGTCGCTGTTGTGAGCTGTCATTCGGACCATCGAAGAAGTCATGGTCAATGTCTTTGGTGTGGAGGTCAGCTTCAAAATGACTGTCTCCGAGTCCAATGACGGGATTTGTGAAGGCCATGCTCAAACACGACCACACCAACTACAAATAGTCTGTTACGTCTGTACCTGCATCCCCAAACAAACAAATAAGGAGTCGTAATCAATAATTTTCAATCAAACCTAATTGCCCCACTAGTCCAAACAGTAAAACAAAATACTAATGCACAAAATGCGTTGGGTAGTAATAGGGTAATACTATGCAAACACAAAGTTAAATGAATATTTGTTATATGTACAAGGTAATCGATAAATGTCTGGGTTTCAAAAAGAATCATTTGCTTCTCCACTATCGAAAAAGCCCATGGAAATGGAACAGCGTTGCGGTTGCGAGTGGCAGACACTGAGTCATTCCAGCTTCGCAGAATTATAAATAGCACCCACAATTTGGCTCATCGCCCAAAAAACACGTCATATTTATGGTAAACCAAACTTAAATACATTTTTTGAGGTCACCAAATGAACAGTGACATAGACATAGCTCCAAGTCGTCAAGGTCAGAGGTCAACTTCACCTTCCAATAAACTGTCTTAATTCGGTTTCTTATATATTCGTGTAAATCGGCTCGGTTCGGGTCAATCGATAAAAATGCGTTACGTTACGTATAAAACATGTCACACCTGTCACCTGTGTGCAATCAAAAAGTGTCTTTTCCTGTGTCACAATCCCTACATATTATTCATTGTTCACTTCCTATCCAAGTGACACGGTCACATTTTCGCTCACCTTTCTTTGTCCTCTTTCATTTTTCCCTTTCCAAAAGAATTCCTCATAAATATCCTAATCGTACAACACGCCTTACAATGCAGTGCAAGCGAGGTTTTTGCCAACATTTTGGTTGGACAACAATGAAGTGAATGCACTTTCAAAAATTTCGTATTCTCGTTTGCCAACAAAAACATGAACAAAAAAGAATTGTTGATGAAAAATCCCGTTTTATTTCATTCTATCCGAAAAACACCCACAGCACAGCTGACTCCTGCATTTTTTCAAATTTCGTTTTTGTTACAGTGCTTAAATACCCTTCAAAAAGTGAATTCATGTCAAAAACGATGATGAAATTCATGCGATGATGACTCCCACTTTAATTTAAATGATACAGCATTCCTTACTAACTACAGCGCAGAGCGCATTATCACTTTACCAATGAAGAGAATAACTTTGAATGCACATGAACACAAAGGATAGTTAAGTAGAATTAAACAACAGAATGATTGAAACCGAATCTTACCTTAAGTTCCAAATCTCGAGTCACAACTGACTTCTAATCTAATGAAGAACAATTTAATTAATTGGTGACGAAGAGTGCAAACGGTGAGAGTCGGAGTGAGAAGAAAAGTAACGTTGTGTCGGAACTTCCAGTATAGCCTACTAGACTAGACTTGCCTAGACTTGCCTGCCTTCTCTGACTTCGTCTGCACAAAATACTTGCAGATTGGGACTTTTTGGGCCTTGTATGTGGCTGTTATACAGTCCTAAAGAACGGATCAATTCTGCTATGAAACACACGTACAAAAATGCATTGGTTTTTTTTGCAACCCCGACGACGAGGACGATGCAATGTCGACGTCGATTTTTCGACTAACACCAGGGCCAGGACATCAGCACCATACAGTCCAAAATACGCACGCACCCGCATGCAATATCGTGTCTTTCATGTCATTTGGTATATATGCTCAAATGGTTTGTTATATGACAAAACCTCCAACAGGCAAGAAGAAGTTTCGAAACCGACCTGTAACTTTATATAACCTTGAACACCCTCACAACAGAATGCCTTCAACTAATGCTCATTTGCTCATATACTGATATACTGTCCCAGTGGAAATAGAAATGAGTGTTAATTACACTGGATAGTTATCTAATTACCCCAGGGTATTTTTGTTTGTGGGAAAAGCAAGGGTCATTTACAGTGCAAAATGCCAGGGACAAGGATAAATATGTCACACATTTCCCCAAAATCCATAGAGCGAGCAGCGCAAAGGAACATTAAAGCTTTTAAGCTTAATAAGCCTTGATCACGCAGTCATTTAATGAATTAACTTCAAAACTACGTATTGGAATTTGGACATGTTGATTAATTAAACTCATTTTTTCAAATTGTCATATGAATCATATGAAGCAATATGTATGCACTTGTCTTTTAAAAACGTTCAAGCAAATGTGTACATACAATAATATGCAATGTAAGTAATAAGTAAGGTTGTTTTTATTTAAAAACCCGAGTATTCATGCAAACTTTCGTAATGGAATTTTGTACTGATTTAACTAGATATTTCGGACCCACAGTTTATTCATGTCAGCAAAGTTGTCCATCTATAAAGTCCTCTAGGCGGGTGCTGAACACCTCGACACTCAACTTTCAACCATATCCTTTAGCATAGTCAGTGATCAGCAAATAGCTGTAAGATCATATTGAATCACGTATGTTATAGTCATAGTACAAATCAACCTAACCATTATAAATACTTGATTAATAAACTAATATTACTGAACTACTATTAATGGTAAGAGATGACAACTGACGGTCGCGGAGGAACAATGTTCCCAGCATACATACTGAACAATGAACAAGCTCGTACAAACAAGCTTCTCATTGTCCTGTCCAGCTCAACATTGAGGTTTTGACGTTTTGAGCCACTCAAAATCGGAAAGCGAGAAAGGAGTTTTTTAGTTACGAAACGGTTTGGAAGGACGCTGTACTACGTTCCGCAGCTTCCCATGTCCCAGCCAGCAAATCCAGCTCAACATTGAGCCGCTCAAAATCGGAGAATGAGAGAGAGGGCCAAGGGATTTTGTTACGAAACTGTTTGCAAGGACGTTGTACTACGCTACGGAGCTTCCCATGTCCCATCCAGCTCAATATGAGACATGAGCCGGGGATGAGCCACTGAGCCACTCAAAGTCAAATGATCAAATCACATCAAAATGCATACAAATAATGCACGGAAGATATTTGCATGCGTCATTTCCTCATGTCGCAAGTCCAGAGTCCAGAGTGACTGAATGTCCTGTCGATTCGGTTGGGTTAGTGCGATCCTCAAACTATACTCGAGATCGTCGAGATGACTCTCAAAATGACCGACAGATAATCAATGATCCATAATAAAAATAGTTCCGTTACGATAGTATAAAATGTATAATGCCTAATATGCCTTCAAAACTGGCTTTGTGAGTTTGCGGTTTTGCCTATTGCGTAACCCATTGAAAATGCAGTTTATTAGAAATTCAGCAGAATCATTTATTTGTCCTTGTTAATGCTTGCCTAACTTGTCTTGTAGTTGTGTTTGCTTAGTTTATGGTAGCCTTGTATTTTGTATACATTCCGTCTTTCGTCGGAATACCTAATAGTGCCATAATAATGCAGACACAATTGAAAATTGGTTTCTATGAATTCAAGTCTTTTAAGAATATGTTCTCAGACTAGTATGGAATGAACTTGATATCACACATTGAGGACCATGTAGAATGTAGCAGACAAGACTCACGCTCACGCCCCCAAAAAGCTCAAGACAAGCATATTGCATCATTGCATTGCGTTTGCATTACGGAGACTGGGAAAAGAGTAAACAGAGAACAGTCACGAGACACACTCTCCTTTTCTTGTACATCTGTCTTTACCTTGTGTGCTCGTATCGTCTTGTATAGTTGGACTTTTTGATAGTCGGATCGTCACCTGATTTGCCTTGAGTAGAGCTACAGCTGCTGGAAAGATTTCTCTAGTCGCTTTAATCCTGAACTAATCCCCAGATAAAGTTTGATTTTAATAGTGTTCAACAGATCAAATGACATTAGAACGTTTTCATTTCATTTGGAAGGTAAACATCGATTCTACAAGTATCATTTTGAATTAGAGCGTATTTTCCTTCCAGGCGACGTTGTTTTCGGTATACTTTATTACAAATTATTATTTATTATGCTTCCAGTCACCAGGATCTTGAAAGAATTATTTATTTGAAACACTGAATTTAAAATGTTGACATTTGACAGGTTTGGTTTGATTGAGTGATGTCGAAAGTGCCGCCGCCAGCAGCCCCGCCGTCCTATGCTGAAGCCGTGGGCGGGGTGTCTCCATCCGCCCCTTTCATGGCTGGAGCACCAAGTAAGCCTTCGTCAATGTCCAGCGTAACGTCCATCAAGATGAGCGGGATTGTGGACACTCAAGTCCCTTCAAGATGTCCAATTCCAACTGTTGTCAATAGTTGTACTGCGCGACGATTTTATACCTTATACTGTTCATTTTGTGACTAAAACGTTCACTTTTTAAAAATGTCGGTTAACGTATATTGCTATACTTACGAGCATGTTTATGTTGCGTACAACTACTTAATAACAGTGCAGACATTTGTTGTAAAGTCATGATATCTCATGACGTCATGACTGTCACCATTGACACAATAGAAAAAGAAAAGTATGGTTAATGTGATTAAAACTGATTTGTTTTGCTTTTGTTCCTTTGGAAATAGTTGTTCCGGGACCAGTAATCGTGACGACGATTGTTCCTCTCGGACCTCGTCCCACACACATGGTTTGTCCAAATTGCCACGCTGAAATTGACACGTCAACACAATCAAGTCCGGGTCTCATCGCTTACATCTCTGGAGCTGTGATTGCTCTTCTCGGTTGTTTCTGGGGTTGCTGTCTCATCCCTTGTTGTTTCGATTCTTGTATGGATGTGTACCACAGCTGCCCCAACTGCAAAACACATCTTGGCAAATTCAGACGTTAAAAATTGAGACCCGAAGCCAGTAACTGTCACCAAGTGCAAATTACAACTCTTCCACTTTCATCTGACCACACATCACACACCGTTCACCTTTTTGACATTCTTCTAACTTCCTCTATATTCTTCCAATCTTTCAAAATGTTTCCTCAATGAGATAAAACAACGTTGATTCATAACTTTATAATGATATTTGTAAACTAATACTTACAATCTTAAATGTTCTGTCATTTTAATTGTCGTGTCCAATGGCTAAATGTACTTTAATAGTAACTATAGTGTCATTTTATGCCAAATTTTTAAAATCACATTTACGTCTACTCTAAAAACTCTAAAATAAGCTGTTTTATATAAGAAACGA
Organism: Harlomillsia oculata; assembly: GCA_019776145.1. NCBI lineage: Eukaryota > Metazoa > Arthropoda > Collembola > Entomobryomorpha > Oncopoduridae > Harlomillsia > Harlomillsia oculata. Next base: position 10,708 of record JABASF010001330.1, on the reverse strand, counting down.
TAAAAGAAATCACGGAATCTTTCAAATCTTGTATATTATACCTTTTAGTCATGTTTAGTTACATTAGTGAATCGTTTTCCTTGTACTGCTACCTTCGCAATATCTAAATAAACGAGATCCGAACCGAACATTGAACATTCAAAAATTAAGTTCCAAAATTTCATTGCAATTAGGTAAATGAAGCCAAGAATGCTTGTATAGTATTAATTCATCGTCACCGTTCATTTTATAGATGTGATGTGGTGAAGATGCGATATGCAATGCTAATGCTAATGCATGACCAATGCGGGATTGAGGCCACTTTGCTGCTTCCTTGCTACATTTTGAGCTGAACGAGCTCCAAGACTCGAATTCCCAAAAAGTGACTCTCACGGCGTCACGGCACAGGACGAGCGAGGACAGAGTTTTGTCTTTTTTCGCTTTACATCAGCCGCATCATCGCTGAAGAATAATTTCTTATTAGTCGTCATTAGTCATTTCGTGAACCAGGTCGGTGGAGTCAACTCGAGTTTAGTCACGTCGTCCGAATCTTTTATTTCTAGAGGTCAAAGGTAGGAAAATGGAAGGAGAAGGTGTGATGGAGGTGGATTTTATAGAGTCACAGTTGAGAGGAGTAAATGTGAACGAACGGTCAGCTGATGTATTTGGAGGTGTGATGTCCTACGTGACACGATTGAAGGGCCTTTCTGAGGACATGGAGACACACAAGCTGTATTTTGATGCTCTCAAGGGGATCAATGGTCAGCTTGAAGGGATGACAAAGGAACTGACGTTGTCGGACGCGACTGTTGCTCAAGTAATTGCATTTTTGAAGGTGAGTATCAATATCAAACCTACGAATTATAAAATTAAATCCATAGTTTTTAGGACAATTGATTCAGTAATAAATAATTGTTTATTGACCTTTTGAACTTTTAGAATGTGTTGGTGAACAAAAATGCTCAACCAGGTGCGTACTCTGTCAAATCCTGGTATTCGGAGAAGACATTCAGATCGACGAACTCGTCGTCATCACGTCGTAAATTTCAGGGCTCAAATTCAGTTCAGAATCTAACCAAAGAAATGGTTTTTAACCAGGTGGGCTTTGAAATGAAAAATGTTAATTTAATCTTTTATCAGGATTTTGATTTTAATTTGTGCTTTATTTGATATCTAGCACTTTGGGCTTGTGTCCATAAGTAGTCTGGCTGGATTTGTCATCGAGAAAATATATACGGTACCATTTTAAATTTATGTTCAATTTGAAATATTAAAATAGATTAAAATAATTCACGGTTTTGCTAATAATGTGAATGTCCTTATTTTCTTCCATACAGAAATTACGCGAAGAGGATCGTATTCCAATGCTGAAAGTCTTGATGGACTCTTCAAACGAGAATTCTCCAATATACGTCATTCCTACTGACGCTGATGTCTCATCTTACATTGATCTCCTGGAATTCATCATCATTGACCGAAAAGCATTGTTTGTTAAAGCTAGGAACTTACAAATCAAACATTCCATTATGTAAGTCATGAACATTTGGTTAGTTAGTTTCAATTTATGAGGTCGAGTTTGCACTTTAGTTATGTTTGTGTTTTATTCTAATAGTGAGAAGAAAGATACTGTGGAGGCTGATCAGGCGGAATGGGCTTACATGTTGGAACAGTTGCTTCATTTCGTTTACAACGTGATTGCAACTGACTCATCTTACATGAATAATATAACTGTGCGATTGCTGTCTTTGACTTCTTATAATGATCTGGTATTGAACTTGGAATGATTTGAATTAAACTTTCGGTTTGCAGGTCGGAAGCTTTGTGGTTACTCTTGCTGAAATTACTCCGTTTTCCAATTTGGATTTGCGAGTCCTGAACAATTTCAAGGATTGGGTTCAATATTTATTTCTTATGGGTAATTAAATTATAGAAATGTGTTAAATAAATTTGTACAGCTAAAGGAATTCGTAACGTAAACCGTGTGTTATTCTTGTTTCAGAACCATGCAAGATGCCAGAAGAATATTTAATTCCACTGATGTGTGTGGCTGTGAATCACTTACGTATCTATACCTTGGACTGCCTTGAAGCTGAGATTCCACTGGTTACTCACATGAAGCACTTCAATATGAGAGACCAAGCACAGTTGGCCAACTTTTACATAGTTAATCCTATGTTTACGCCGAACATGATGTCCACCTTCGCGGCGGACGTGGTTTGTCATTTACATTTGTTCTTGGGATCGTTCACAACGTGTGATCAAGGCGTGGACTACATGAAGGAACAGTGTGAGCGAATCATGCGGTACATGCGTGTTTTGGATTCGATGTGCATGGCAGGCAACCCATATGCCGCCCTTCAGCTTCTCTTTCGGGGTAATTGTCCAGCTATCTTGAACGCATTTCAAGATGTAATGGTCCATGGGCATGAATATGAAACGTTTGTGTAAGGCTTTTTGGTTTGACTTTATGTTTAATTATTAAGTGTCGATAGGGATTTATTTTAGCTTTGACAATTCATTAGATTCAAAAGACGTGGAGTACCCAAGGAGGCTCAGGTACGGGAACATTACATGCTCGAGGATGATGCCATGATCAAAATCTATGAAACCTTCGGAAACCTTATTACGCTTTTGGTTGAATCGTCTATTGATGCTTCCAATTTCAGTAAGTTTGTCGTTGATTTTAAATCGAATTTCGAAAGTAATGAAGGTAAAAATATGTCCCCACGAATTTACTTGACTCACTGTATTATACTTCTTGTAGACTTATTTTCTGACGGAATTCAACCTGAACAACTGCAGCGTCTTTGGACATTTTTGCCAACTGCCATGACTATGCACTTTAAGCGAGTTCCTGTTATGATTTTTAAAGTTCTGGCACTTTTTGATTCCAAACTCCATGATATATTAATTGTAAGATTTTAAAGATTATTCTAACTATTCAGTCAATATGTTCACCTAATTCAATCTAACAATATGTCTAATACATAGGGAGAACAGGGATTGTTCCGGTTGATAAAGTTCCTGAGAGCTGTTGTCTTGAATTCCAACGGTAGAAACGACCTAGTGTCTGCAGCTGGACGCAGTTTTGCAAAGTTTCTGACATTCAAGGAGTCCATTGAAGTAAACTAAACACTATTTACCTATTACAATGCAATGTATGTTTATTTGGATTAATGATTACATTCGCAGAAATATGGAGTCATTGAAATTTGGGAATGTCTGTATCGCGTGCTGTCCTCGGTACGAGACTATGATACGGATGTGTACTTCCAGTACTTGTGGGCGTTTGCTAATTATTCCGAGTTGATTCATGTACATTTGAATTGCCTGGAGTATGATACCGAAAAACAGTCGGAGCTCATAAGTCAGTTTTGCGAAATTTTCAGGAAACATGAGAACAAGCAACGGGTAACGATAAATACATTGTACAATGATTTAAAAACAATTGTAATTTTGAATTTTTAAATTGGACAAGAACTGTTGATTGAATAGTCCCGGTACAACTTGATGCGTGCTGTTGGGAACATATTTGTGCAAGTCCCCCAGTCTTTAGTCAATAAGCATGCCACTTCATTTGACTGGCTTTTCGCCTTTGTGTCAAGGGAGCTCCGTATTGGCACGGACGCAAAGTGCCGTTGGAATGCTTTACGGGCGTTCCGTCTTCTTTTCACAACTTCGGATATGAACTGCATGCACAGCTACATTGTAAGACCCAATTTTTTCTTGAAAGAGTCCACGGATTGGAATCCTGTGTCTAATTGATTGCTTTACTTTGACCAGCGTGACGGATTGCATGCAATGAGTCGGTGGATGATTGAAACAGACAACTTTAAGGAGAAGTGCGAATGTCTCAAGACATTTGAAAATATTTCAAACAGAGACTTGTACTCTGTGTACTTCATCCCAGTACTTGTGACTGTCGTGAAACTTTCTGCAACTCTGCCAGCAACTCATGAAGATACTCGTCAGTTGGAGAAAATTCGAATTCGCGTAAGTGTAGATATTTTTTATCATGCTTTAGTATGTTTGGTGACATCCACCTTTCATGATACTTTTTTCTGGTGACATTCTAGTGCCTGTATACTCTTCAGTCGATGCTTAAAGTTGTTACAGACGAAGAATGTGTTGCATTGCTTGACTCATGTAACGATAGTTTTGACGGAATTGCACGTCTAATTCAGTTTACCAGTACAGATAAGACGGATTCCGGGTTTTGTGAAGGATTTTATCTTTTCATTTGTTCGTATGCTATTGGCGAACCTTCACACAAAACGGATTTCTTTCGTGCCCTTCGGGACTCTGTTGGCATCGTGAAATTCCCTTTACGAAACTACTACAATTTCTAATCATAATCTGGTGCAACAATGGGATCTGCAAAGGAAAATTCTGCAAATGAACCAAGCAAACCAAACCACGATACAGGGTACAATTCAATCTTGCGTCCTATCACTCCTGTCCAATTATATGGTTTTTTTTTAAATTTTTTCTTATACGTTTTGCTTTCTACTTTTTTGACTTTTTTTCAATATAAAGTTAAATGTATGTATTTTTAATGCTGTCATTCATTGTGTAACTGTCGAATGAGATTAATAAAGAAACACTTTGGAAAAGGAATGTTAAAGAAATATATAGGATTATTGTAATTTTATGGATTTGTATGTGCAGAGCGCATTGACCCTGATTGATCAAGTTGCATTGGGTCTGTTGGTCACGAAAGACTGATGTAGCAGCAAATACAAAGAGCAGCAGAGAGGATGAACGATTACGCACTCACAACTTCACAACAACAGCAGGGAAACGAAGCATTGATTGCATTGAGGGATCCACGGAATAGACAATACTTGGTTGTTGATGGACCATCTAAAAAAAATGTGTGATGGACCACACACTCCTCGCGTAGATGAGATGATCTTCATGAAAATGATTATGCATAATTTCGGAGTCGGAGATTCTTTTCTACGCTCACGCCACATCATTTTTCTGTTACTGAGAGGAACAGGAACATCATTGCGCTTCATAATACGAGTTTGTTAAATGGTTTTTGCATTCTCAGTTCAACATCAACTCATTGATGATGCAGAAGAAGCAGAGTGCATTGTGTTGTGTCTGTAGTGAGTCGGCGATGGGGACGACGGCGACAACGACGATGGATTTTTCGTCATCATCATGAGATGAGAATCAGCTTCGTTTCATCTTCATCGTCTACTATAGACTTTTTAACCACTTGACGAGCCGACAGTGCACAGCTTTTCTGCACCATCGTAAATGCGTTCGTAACAACACTGCAAACTCTGCAAAACTGATACACACATATAAGATCTCTGGGAGATGTGAGACACTGAGATACAAAACACAATTCACAACGATTCACAATTGCGATTTCGAGCTGTGTTGTGGTTGTGTGAAACACCAAAAGCTTCTCTCTGCTTTGTATTTTGCCTTTTGCTCCATGATACTGCATGATATGATGCAGACAAGAAGCTTTTAATGAAACGAGCCCGAAAGTCCTCATCCTCCTTCAGTAGTTCTTTTGTTCTTTCCACAGACAGTCGCTTTCGTTTTTCTTGTCCTGTTTTCATTTTTTTTCATATTTTTATCCCGTTTTTAAAAATAAAATCCCATGACCATAATTTTTTAAAATCATTTTGTTAGTTTTATAATTTTAAGTTTCGTATGCATTTTTAGCGTATTCGATAATATATGCAGAAGATTTGCTGGAATCTGAAATTGTGTATTGCATTTTGCCCCTGACGACTTTCTGCGCTGAGCGCATTAATAATTTGAACTGTATTCTTCTGTTTAATTAAGCTAGTGTGTGGATTGTTTTAAAGTTTATTAGACTTGATTGAATTTAGTGGTCGCCAGAATGTGAATTTTGAGAAGACAGCGAAAAACAACTTGCATGACTGACTCACTTTGGTTTCATCAGTTTCATGTAAAAGATGTTCGTCAAGGAAGAAGTTGCAAACAACCAGACGACGACGTCTTTTTGATTTGTGGACTCACTTGTGTGTGCACAATTCGTCATTGTCATCGAAAGGAAGATAAATGTCATTTTTAGCAAACATTTGACAGTCAAATATGATTTAGGTGAAAAAAACAATACAAAGACATGCGAAAACGAAGGTCGGCATCGTCAAAGTCTCTTCAAACCTCACCACTTAGAAATTTATTTGTGCGTGTCCAATCCAAAAATATTGAACTCGAATGGTCCATTTAATCTTGAGACTACAATTTTCTGCTACGATTAGTACTAGGTTGTTCTTTTTTGAAGGAGTTTGAGATTCCCCCAAAACAATTGTGACAATGTTTTCTTATCTTTGTGACGAGGAAGTGGCAAATGTCCTTTTGGGTCATACGGACGACAATGCGACCTTGACCTGGCCTAAGACAGGTCCGGAGAGCATTACAAATAGTAGTCATAGTACCAAGTGTTCATTAAATGCTTTGCACACCGTTGTGAATCTAGTCTTTATTTATATATACGCCGTGATATTCGTGTACCAGAGATTTCGGAGGCGGTTCCGAAGACCACAATTGACTTCAATAGGGAGCAAACCGCCTTTACCCGGGCATCTTACTTCCGACCAAGACTTAGCGTCCATCAGCCCTGTGTTTATTCATCATGTGTCAATTTGGAACTTGACTTTCACCCTGTTGCTTTCCGTCTCAACTGACTTGGCTGAAAGTTTAGTTCTCTTTCTCGGGGGTCACATTAGTCAACGACAAGTGGACGTACGCGATATTCTTCTGTATATCCGAATGATAAGTCCAGTCGTGATGTTCGTTGCTGTGACTTTTGCCACATGCTTCTACCACATTTCCGAAATGCGACGTGTGCCTGTGAGTCTCGTGCTCAACGCCGTGGTGTACATGTTGACCTCACTGATCTTCTGGACTCACGGGATCATGAGTCTACGTCTCCATGACCTGTCAATCCTCCACGTCAAAGTCCTCATGTCCTTCGTATCTGCGACTGTTTCGGCCTCCCTAGCCTTGTGTCTCTTGCGAACTTATTTCGTTCATGTAAGCCAACAATTATTCATCATTTATCCTTTACAAAAACACATAATCACACTTATTAATCAAAATTATGGGAAAACACTATATCACAATCACATGACATGTCTACAAAATGGTTTTTTTACTGCATTATAAATATGTACATAATTGCCCGTTTCTTTCATCTTCAACTTCATTCTTGTGGCTTAAACAATGTACCTTTTCCAATTTCCTTTGTCTGCGCTTTTGTATCATTGTTCATGTTCTCCAGAAACATTCCAGAAATGTTGCAGAGGCAAGGAGGGGCACAACAAAAGCAAAATCAAGGAATTGGCAAAGCCAGCAGCAGCAGCCGTGAAAAAAATCACACATTTCTCTTCTGGAAGATACAGCCTTGGACACGTTTTTGACAACATCCCATAAAATTTATGGGTGTCCCGCTGTTTGTCTTCAACAACTCAATGGCAAACTTTGCCTGTCCAAGAAAAAAACGAATTTAATTACAATTTTATTTAACCACGAAAAGTAAATCGCCAACCAGTTGAAATTGAGAACTACAAGACTACGCACGCAAAGCCAGTCAATATAACGAACTAAAGTGAACAAACAGTCAACATCTCATCCCATCATCTTCATCCCTCACATTACTAATTAGTACAGAAAGTGAGCAATGGACGTCTGCACAACGCAAAGCAAGACAAATTCCAATTTTTAATTATAGCAAGCTGTCTGTGTGATCAGTGTGATGTCTACGATGTGCGCGATCGTCAATCGTCCCGTCTCATGTTCTAGCGGTTCGGTCATGTCCTCATGTCATGTCAGCCCAAACGTGTGTACTTAATGGGACAACAACTTTTCTCATGCAAATTATATAATCATAATGGAATAGCTCGTTTGCCTATTGCTGCTATTGTTGCTGTTGAGAATTATAGTGCTTTGGGCCACCGTGAGACAACATGTGCCATAAATTTGTCCTTCCATTGTCCCGCCCTTGTAATCTGACACATCCATTGAATTCACGATTTTTCTTCTTCTACTACTTGGAAAAGAAAATTTGGAATTTGAATTTCTTCTCTGAAATGTTCAAAGAACAAGCAGGTCTTAAGAAGTCTCACAGAAAAAGGAAAACTTGTTCGGAAAGATTAATTTATTATTGGCAACTGCATTTTTGAGCTCATAACGAAACAAGAACCACAAAAAAGAAATTAATGGTTTTAATATGGTTTTTCGCCGAAAACCTTAATTTTCGTCATTATTGTGTACTCACGCACGTATGCTTGATCATTCCAAGTTTTTAGCTCGACTATTAATACGCCGTACTCCGTAATCGAAACGAATTTCTGGGAAATAAATTGTGACGTGTCCACGTGTATAAACATGACGTCAGCATTAATCCATCTCAAACCTGTTGTCGACCTTTGACCCATTGCATCTATATGGCTTTATTTTCGTTTCCATACGTTAAAAGTCAGAATGTTTGTTATAGTTAGCATATTATACAAACATAAATTTTTTAGTAAGAATGCAATTTATGGTATCCTGTAGAGAAGGGCAGTAAAATTATATTATACTTTGGTTTTAGTGTCAGGGGAGAGCGTATTTGAAAAATTAATCTGCATTCTTTGATGATATTTTGGATCTGTAGAGAAAAGATGGGAGCAACCGTGGAAAGTCGAATCAGTTGCCAGGTCAAGGTCAACGGTTTAGTAACGTCCGTTACTTGCATTACTACTCAACGTTGGTTTCTCGGTTGTCATTTTACTGGTTCACTGGTTTGCTTCGTCTGGGCTACAAACAACCATTGGAAGAAGAGGACCTCGGCGACTTACCCCAGGAAGAAAAAACTGCCTTTCAGTTCCAGAGATTTAATACAATTTACGTGGCAGAAAAAGTAATTCATATTACATCAAAAATTAACATTAATTCTGATTATTCATACATGACAAAAATTGAATTTTTAAAAACTTTGAATAGAAAAAGTCCGAAGAGTTGAATCCGGGAAAATTCAGCCTATGGACATGTCTATTCAAAACACTGTGGATGTCAATGTTAGTAGGCGGAGTGTTTCGGTTGGCAGCAGACTGTTTCGGGTTCGTAGCACCGTTGGGCATCAAAACAATCGTGGCCTACACATCCAGCAATTTGACCTTGTACGACAGACTGGACAATGACTCGTTCATGCTCATTGACGAACTCATGTCCAACGGTTACGTGATGGCCATCGTCATTCTTCTATCTGCCCTGCTCCAAAGCACGTTTTCGCAATGTTCCACCTTCCTCGTCAACTCAGAAGGGATTCATATCAAAATCGCATTACAGGTTCGTTTTGTATATTATTAGAATAGCAACCAAAACAATAAACAAAAAACCGTCATAAGCTCCAACAATGATAAAAGCCAAAGCAGGAAAAAGTCGCACATTCTCTATAAAAAAACTCTCCATTCATAGTTAGCACACATGTCCATATTGGTGAAATAATTGACGACTACATCATCATCCGTTTCCGCCCATTTTGATGTCTCGTTTATTAAATTAAAGGGGTTGTGAGTTGTGATATGAACATGGAACAGGTTTCAAAAATGTGGAGATCGAAAAATGAATGGCGACGCAGACGCAGAAAGTAACAATTTAATCTTTGTTACTTGTTTTTGGATGTCTGGGGTTATAAAGTGGTATAGTAATGTTTGCATTTGATCGCATCATCCATCGTATTTGAAAAATCAAAGAATTAATCATCATCTCATCTCTCAAACTAACAAAACTTGATTTTTGTACTACCAGCATACAACAGAAGGCACCCATGAAAAAAAGACGCGCAAAGAAACACTCAAACTCGTTTGTTTTCTCAACTCAAAGGAAAAATGAAAAGAGAATTATTATGCAAATGTGCAAATTTTTGCTTAGAAATGAGCTCACTTTGAGTGCGAAATGCGAATGCGAATCTGTTTTTTTTTCTGTGCCTGTGGCCATAAATCTTTGAGTCCTCCTGGGCTGCCGTGTATAAATAGTACCAAAAGAACCCCTACAAAAATCTCTTTTTTTTGACCATTTTATTCCCACACCACCACCGTTTTTGTCTTTTGTCGTTTTATGCTTCTTTTGTTGTTGTTCCCCATACGATTTTTTAGGGTAGGGTGGGGAAAAACACCAGCACATTTTGAATGTACAACTTTGCACAGAACACGTTCAAATGCAAACGAGCCACGAAATGAGGCGAAATACAAACATTCCACGTTGATTTTATAACTACTTCTATCTTTTTTCTCTTTGCTCAATCGGCATTCTTTTGCCAATTTCCCTACGACCACGTGGTCACCACATTGCGACACCAGTGTCGTCTACATAACTTTGAGACCATATCAACATAAATGTCGAAACTACTACATATTGAAAGTCGAATTCCTTTTGCCGACAATGATAAAAAATCGTCAAAATGCCATTTTAGTTTGGTCTTCTCTATGGCACTCAAAGATTTGTTTAATTAATTACATACAGGCTTTAATTTACAAGAAGTCGTTAACCTTGTCGACAATCAAGACGAATCAATTTGGGTCGCATGCGTCTTCTGCCAGTGACGATGAGGGTGATGAAGACCAGAGGGGTGAACGGGACAGCAACGATGGCGACGAAGACTCATCTGCCTCCGTGCAAGGTAGTTCATCTCCAGGATTCGACAAAGGGTCCATTGCGAATGTCATGTCCGAGGACACCAACAATATCATGA
>JABASF010001329.1:0-23372 GCA_019776145.1 Harlomillsia oculata | reverse complement strand
GAGTCAGGAGTCAGGAGTCATTTTTAGAAACTTGGGAGTCAGGAGTCGGGAGTCAGGAGTCGACTCCATTGACTCCTGACTCCGATTCCCGACTCCCGGAGTCGACTCCCGCAAACACTGAGTCATGCTTCATACTACTGTATACTAAATAGTCCGTACTATATAATATATTTACGTATTTTACGCATATAAACCACTCATCCACTTTTTTTGTATAAAATCTGTAGTAGGTTCACTAAACGTAATCCATCTGTAACGTTCTATCCTTCAATTTTAGTTCAATTTTGAAAATTCCAGCAACAAAGCAAGTAAGAATGTGAACAAGTGGAAGGTAACTACAAACTACAATTTCATCGTAATAGATATTATAAATAAAATTGGCAATTTTGCTCTCTTAATTATTAATAAAAATATGAGTAGCACTGAGTAGCACTAACTAAGCACCGATATAAAAGTATATATATCTGCTATTTATACTTTTAATCACCAAGCCTTACATGAGACAGGGATACCATTATCAGAGTCATTACAATTACAAAGATGTTAATGGTATGAACCTGTTGAAAGCAAAACTACTATTAATCAACAGGTTTTTTTATAGGTTTGAGCTTACGTAATTCTTCACATTGTCACATCATATCATATCGTCATTGATCATTCACTATTATTTATGACACACTCAAGTCTATAAAATTATGTAGTTGACATATTAATTAGAAAATAATAACATGCAATATTTTTATTTTGCTCGAGAGAACACTGACTTGTATCTGTAAAATATTGAGATTTAAGGTAAGTATATTTGGCATTCAAAATATCGCTATTTTCCGTACAATGAAAAGAACTGGATGGTTTCGTTTTTAAAATGATGAGGATTCGGATTTAATATTATTTTTAAAAAACTTGAATGTTATTTGCGTGTTCCCATGTTGAGGAAGAGAATAAGAAAAGGAAGCTGAATAGATTTTTTGAGACTGGAAGTTTGTTAATGGTCAATGGCTTAGGCTTTTGGTTCCATTAGCATGATCCGCATGCAGAATTGATGAAGGAGCTGTCCAAAAGTGGCGCTGAGCAATGCAAATGTGACTTCTATTCTTCTTTCTATCTCCCCCTTTATTCTGAATGAGGTTATTTTGCATGAGAACCGAGAAACGAAAGAAATCTCAGCGGAGAGATCTATCTGAACCGTAGTCAATCCACGTCATCGTTTCAACCACTCGACCTTCGGGTGACTTCCCTCTTCCTACCACAAAAGAAAAAAATGAAAATAAAAGAGTTAACAAGAAAGAACAATGAGATATAACCACATTCCCCATTTTTAACCGACGCTGTCAGTTTGCGGTGTTAAATGGTGGCTGTGCCTCTATCTCTTTTTGGTGACACGCATTAGACACGCTAGAACCGTTTTCAACTGACGTCTGATACGAAAACACACTGTTGGTTTACTGCGTTTACATTTGACATCAACACTTCTTTGTATAAATGCTAATGAGAATAGTCGTTTGTGTGAGCGGCGTTGTGTAAAAAATATGGAAGGAGGTGACATAACAACCGGTGACGATGTGAGACACACAAAATTTAATTGGATGACATCGTCGCCACATCAATAGAAGAGGCGTAGATGAGACGACACGACAGCAGGTTCCTCAAAATGAGAGCCAGGACGGACGAGAGATAGAGAAACCGAAAGAGAAAATAACATGGAATTCCGTCAGAGAAGGCGGCATGAACCAGCATATGAACTCACTCAGTCAGACCACTTTGTCTTCTTTCTACTATTCATAACATCATAACACAGAAATGCTTGCATTCACATTGTTGAGCTTGTTTTAGTATAAAGATGAAGAAGATAGTCTCTCGGAAGCAATAGTAAGTAAAGGGCAGAGGACTCGAGTTGGTTTCCCATCAGAGGCGTGCAAGAGGTGTAAGTGATTGCAAAAGGAGTAGAGAAATTGCGTAAATATTTGAAAAGAGCTAGGCCCTCTTCTCTTCTCTTCTCTTCTCTTCTCCTCTCTTTCTGCCTGTCTCTGCATTTCAATTCGCACTCTGAGGAACACGTTGCACACAGGAGACGAAGGACCTCCACGGAATTCTTCGTGCACAAAACTTGCTGAACAACTTTCTCCTTCCAACTTGTCATGCTAGCTAAGGACCTGCAATTCGAACCATTTGTTCAATACGAAGCCGCCTCAATTTTTATATTCCTTCAGATTTTATAAGTATCAAGCTTTTTCAACCATACGTTACATCCGTAGGTGAATTCCGTATTTTCAGCAGCATGCATAATATTATTATTAAAAACATACTTATATTATATACTTGGTATTTATATTATGATTTCTGTCGTTTGATGCATCCCACCATGGCTTCTTGGAAAATATTATTAGATAACTGTGGAGAAACGTGAAGCACTTATTAGATCAAATCTCAAAAATCTTTTTATGAAAAGAAATGCGGATTCCGTTCGTTGCACTGAAATTTTAGTACTTCAAAGTTATTTCACCTAAAAATATTTGAAATGCTTGTTACTGCAGAATTGCATGAAGGACGGTGGTGGAATTGAACATAGCGGTGAATTGGTTGTCGAGATGACACGGAAAATCCGAAAATATCTTTGAAAGCAATAATACTGGTTGTTCCACTCATCTATAAAGAATCAAAGGTGATGGCTGTCAAAGCCAGGATCAACGTAAAGTCCTCGAGAGTCCTTATCGGTTTCTTGGACTGCTGCCCACAAGAAAGCAAGCCGGGAAAATGTCATTTTAGGAAGTAGAAGAAGAAAAATAAGTTAAGAATCGAAGGACACTCACTGGGTACCTTATAACAGAGTCGTAATACGTCGGGATCGACTCTTAGGTCAAGTGGACAGGACGCAATCTCCTGAGAAATCAGCTAGAATGCAGCTGAAGTCTTCCTCATCCCTTCTTTGTTGTAGCTTGAAGAAAGGGCACGGAATGCGCGTCCACATGTCCATGATTAATTTTGAACGAGAGTACGGGAGCAATCTGACACTTCCGTTGGCCCACTTATCCAAGTGGTAGTCAAACATACGACGACGGGATGATGCTTACAGCTACAATGTGGAGAGACGAAGAAACCCCTCGAAGAGTACTTGGAGTTTTGGTGACAGGACTAGTCTGTTCCTTCATATCTTGTCTTCTCTCTCAAATTTAATAAAGGCTCGTCCGTCTGTCTACCCAAGAAGACACACTACACACACGACACCAAATCGTCAAGAGACAGCACAGTAGACAGTAACATAAGAAAACGTATGGATGCCACCTGCTTCCTTGCCTCGTCACTCTGTAGTGAATGACAGGGCACATGTCCACACGGAAAAGGAAGTAAAAATGTGATTTCCCCGCACCGGACTAACATTACCGCCTTTTGTGAATGCAGAACGTGCGGAACACAAACATTACTCATCATCCTTACTAATAAATCTTGTAATGATGACAACATTACAAAATAAAAATGTCGATAATATGAGAATGAGATCCAGAAATCATTTTCAAAGTTTTAGAAGAAATGGATTAGGGTAATTCTATTACAGTTTAGTAGGTTGAGGAACTACTGAAAACAAGTGTTTGAAATGTCCAATTTTCGCGAAATGGGATACAGGAACACAGGAAGTTGATCAAAATGGTCTAGTAGCTTAATAACGACAGTGAGACTACAAACGATAAACACAGGAGACGAAAAGATACTATACATGTGGATGACGAAGAGTCCACTTTCACGGTTGGCCAAGTTGCAAAGTTACTATATATAAAAGGGAAAGCACGTTGAAGCGGGTGATGTTGCCATTTAGCCACAGGGTGAATTGGATTCTGCATGTAAATCAGAACAGCTGTGGAAGTTGTGAGTTGGATGAAATGAACAAGAAGAGAAGATACACGATTTAATTAAAAAGTGTGAAGAAAGTGGGACTTTTCCAACAGATTCTGTGGGTGGAGATGTGGAGAAACGTGTGGCGATGAGGACGAAATTCAGAATAATATACGTTCTCTAGAATATCCGCACGCCAAGACTACATACAGTCCCAATCTCCCAATCTGTCGCGTAAGCAAACGAGTGCAGAGCAGAGCACAGAGCTAGCAACTAGCGTATATATAGCAAAGCTTTGAGATTTAATATTATGAGCAGTCTTCTCTTTCTCCATCTTCTTTTTGCTTCAATCCCCACATGTTACTCGGAAAGTGATTCCGAACCAGTTGGCCAAATGCCATAGTCTCTTGCAATTACTGTTAATTCTGTTAATTTAACTTGACAAACTTTCCCCATTTTGTCCCGCTTCTAGGTTTTGTGCGGTGGTGCGTTCTTGCATTGTACTAAATTAGAATGCACACATTTCACCCATGAAAGGTCGCAAAACGCTCATTCCTTCCATTCGCAACGTTCCTTCAATCTACTCTTCCGTTTGCTTCCCACGTGTGGTTTTCGCTTTTTTTCTCTGATCAAAAATGCAGTATAGAAGATAGGCCCATAGAACAGGAGATTATGTAAATATGGGTTGACTGGCTAGACACCTTTAGCGTTTTCAGGGTAGAGCATATAATACTTAGCACTCTAGTAAAGTCTGAAACCAAGTAGTTTTTCCAAGTAAGTAGTCAGTCAGGTTAGATTCGTATTACATAGAGCAGTGTACGTCAGAGATTAAAACATGTAGGGAATTTTGTAGTACAAGTTGTACAAGTCTGTTCTCATGATAATTTCTGAGCATGAGGCATGAGCACACAAGTATACTCACGTCGGAGAGTGCTGAATACACATAGGATTTGGGAAGAGGACAATCCTGGAAAAAGTGAAGGTGACTACAAAAGCATTAGAAGAAAAAGCCGAGTGAGTGAGTGGCTGATTGAGTGAGTGAGCAGCAAGTGAAGTCGAGTGTCGATCTCGTCAATAAACCAACAAAGAAGGAGAAAAGGCCACCAAATAAAGTAACCTGGGAAGAATAGCCAAGTCACGCTCTCACTAGAAGGCAAGAAACGGAGTAAAAAACAAGGGATAAAAGTAGAGCAGAAGATGGAAGAAGAAAGCAATAGGAGTGGGGAATGGTGAAAAGGAAATCTTGCAGTCATTACACGCTTTGTGCTCATTCTTTTTTACCCGTTGAGACTTGGTGGGAGCAAATGCCTTTTCTTCGGGCTCGTAGGTCCATTAGCATGAGAGCATGCGGAAGATGTGAAGAAAATGCTTCGGTCTAGGCAGACACTCTTTCGCGTCAATTTCCAATTACACCCAATTACCCGACTGGCCCCCTCAGGTAGTCACTGAAAAGAGAAAAGGGAAATTGACTGGCACTTTGTTCAGCGAGAAGAGAGGATGTACGTGAGACGACTATAGCCCAAGTTTTCCTTGGAATAGTTTTCATTCCCTTCCAAGTCAGTGTGCATACATCATTGATCACGGGGGCAGTGCTTGGCTCATTAGCCCCGCCACATGTCGCAAGGAAGAACGACACATTTGTGATTAGTCCCAAAACCAATTTACTTCTTGAGAAAATTCTGAATAAAAGTGCGAGGAACAGAACAGAACAGAAAATACTCTTTCGTCGTAGTATTCTTCTTCTTCTTGGTTTCTCCTTGCCTCTTCTTCTCCTTCTTGACTCTTGAACAGAAGATCACTACTAAAAATGAGAAGAACAAGAGAAGCGACAAGCGACAGAATGCATAGTTGGATTGGCTTGAAGAGTCTCTATACGTGCGTGCACTACGTGTTGCAAAAGGTAGAGAGGACGTAGGTCGAAGGGCAAAAAAGCCGCACGGTGCCACAGTGCGGTGCAGTGGCACAGGAAAGAAAAAGAGGAAGACGAAGTATTATATTGATCTACAGACACCACGATGAAGTCAAGCGAGTTGAGAAGGACAAGAGAAAAAGAAAGGAGACGTTGTTAGAAGAAGAAGATCAATCACGTCGAATCAACCTTTAAATAAATCACACAGAGTAAGACAAAAATCATCTCACCCTCTTTCTTCTCTCCCAGCATTTGCTCACTAAAATTTGACTTTAGTAGTTTCTTCAATCCTGCTCTTTCTTTCCTCTCGCTTGCAAGATCCAAGAGCACTTTATTCCGTGCTCCATATCCCATTCTGTGCTAGGCACCAACCTTCTCATTCTCAAAAATCGTTCCTTGTGTGATTTGCGATTCAGCAGGAGCAATTGGAGTGCCAGGGAATTTTTGATGGTGCTGCAAGTGCAGTGCCAACTACTTTTTTTTCGTTTATCAGCACAGAGGCTTTTTTGCCAAGTCACGAAACGGAGAGTCGAGTCTCTGTTCTCCCGACTCACCTGCATTTGGAGTATAAAATGCTCTGACTCTTCTAGTGGATGAAAATATACTAGCAGCGATCTTAAATCCTTCGTTTTCTGTTAAAACCAGTGCTTCTACCCCTTGGCCGGTGATCAGAAAACCAAGTACTGTGGTCAAGGAGAAAGACATTGCAGCTTCCTTTAATCGACTTTACAGTCCAGTGAGTAAAATGGGTCATAAATCAGGAGGATAAGACAAAAGCCTTCACGAATTCTCATGAACAGAACAGGGAGACAAGTGCTGTGCACAAGGTAGCAGACTTCTTCTCAGCTCTTTGACTGCCACATTGCACTCTCGGCTTTGATGAAAAATATTTAAGAAAAGTATACACAGATTGAAAAAGGAAAGTAGTGCTCGCGAAGAAGAGAGGTGACAAGGAAATCCTTTTGGAGGTGTACATGTCACCTTGAAAGACGTGTCATTCGAGACGACAGCTCAGGCTCAGACTTCACATTAACTCATCCATTTCTTTTTCTTTTCTCATGTAATCAATGAGAAGAAAAGAAGGATTGAGATCTGCTGAATTTCTATCACCATCGCTCTCAAGCAATGTCGTTCTACCTGCCTTTCCATTACAAGAGTAACATTTTTTGGAATAAAGCTTTATACACTATCAATTTCTTTAGAGTGAGAGTACAATAAATGCAAAATTGTGTTTCTGGATGACATTAGATCTATATATTCACAAGGTATTAATATAGCAACCTTATAACGATTCGCCTTGAGAGGCCCAGAGGCTTTAGGTTTCGCAGGAAACTAATTCCCTGATGAGCCACGTAATCTGGCTAGTATTTGCATTCGCAGCGATATTTCCCTGTGGTGGTTCCATACAGTTGTAATGTGCTCCTAATTAATGATTGGATCATTTGCACATCGTGTCTGCCAAGTTAGAATCTCACAGGAGAGACACCATAATCCCCTAAGCTACAAAGACTGCTGTGACTGCAATCACAAGGTCTCGGTTTCTCTTTCCTCTGTTTTGTCCTCCTCCGACGCTTGTTACTCTCTGCAATTCTCCTCTTACTAGGATACTTTTAGTATGCAAAATGACAATGTCGAGAGACGCCGCACGGACTACTCGTTCAACTTAGCATCCAGGCATTTCCAATGCTTGTACACCTAATGCATGCGATGCCTCACTATTTCAATGTTTAAACAGCTATCAAGTCATAAACTGTAGCATATAGTACAACTTTTTCTAATATGTACTACCATGGGTTTAGTTTTGGGGGTCTTCCTAAATTAATCCAATTGTGGTTTAATTTACATACATTCTACAAAGAATTACTAAACTGACAGTGGGGCTGACCTCCGCCCGTGTATGACTATGACACGATAATATTTAATTTGGTCAAATTCCTGTGGCGATGGATTTCAATTTCTTGATGTGATTATTAGCATTGTTATATCTTACAAAATAACACTATGTATTTACATGGATGCTTGGTACCTGGTTGATGGTTCTGGGAAATGTATACCATCTATTCAAAGGATTAGCATAACACATTGGTTACCTATAACGATATAACACAATAAAAATATGATATGAGTTTGTTAGAGCTCCATGTTTTTATGAAGGACTCGTACCGTAGGTTGGTATTGCTGTTTATGAAAAAGAATAAAAATTGCTCTCACATGTGTGAATAAGTTGGAAGAGGAAGAGCATACAGGGTCGAAATCCGAGGCATTATGTATCGAAAGAGACTGGTGGTACGTCATCCAGATCTCGTCTTCAATTTCCATAAAATCCCGTCGGACAAATAGGGCTGTCAAAAGAGCATAAAAGGGTCATTTGACTGAGAGCAAAGCACCCTTCGTGTACACATTCATTTGAACAAGAAGCGCACAGGGTGATGCAGATGTGTGAGTGCAAACACAAAACTTGATTGCGAGCACTTTGTTGACTCTTCCATCTTGACGTCCAGAGGGACGCTTTCTCCAGAAAGCAAAGAAGAAATGCCAACGTTGTGAGAGGAAGTACGCCGAATGCCTTCAGCATGACAATGCACGCGCGCTTTCTCACAACTTCCGTACAGAATGACGACGACGACGGCTCCATATGCCCTTTAGTTTGGTCTCAAGTTTCTTTTCGCGAAACAGAACTGGATTCTTTCGCTACTATACAAAAAGTATGAGTAGCGAACACGCTACATACGTTCAACTTAATGGCTCTCAGGAAGAACTTTTTAGGCACACACACCAAGACCAACATAGCCACAGGCGCAAGAGCTCGTCAAGCGTATGAAGGTTTGGCCTCTTTCTTTCTTTTTTGGTTTACCTACAACAATGTCTTTAGCAAGAGAGGTGGGAACCCCCCCAAAAAGGCCTTTTCTTCATTTGGAACTTTCAGGATGAAATCTGCATGAACCAAGATTGACCCCATTTCATTAGTACGGAGTAGGCTGTGATCGTCGTTTCGTAAAATTTTAGAATAACGTAAAAACCTTTTTATGTGTTTTGTTATAGCCAAGTTTGTAACTATATCAGCGTATGTAAAATGCGAGGTGAAGGGAAGAAAGGGTAGGTTGTAATTTGCGCGTCGTTAACCAACCAACCTGTCATCCATCAAAGAAACGGATAGTCTAATTTGAAGGACAAACCACGAGCCACTTTAAATGTGAACTACAGCCGTCTCATCGTAAAAAGACAACAATAAAAGATACCATGAAGAAAGCAAGTGGCCAGGAAAAAGAAGGAGACACGACAGATTTCGTTTTTTTGTGCTTTCTTCGCTCAAGACATATATATAGAGACCACATAAAAACCTGCTGGAGTTTTTCTCACAACAGGGTCCCGTCTTGATGTGACGAAGCAATAAAAGGGAAGGAATGGCGGAGCGACAGTTTTGTGCTGTCTCTCTCTCTGTACGTATTTTCATTTTCTTCTTTACGAAAAGGGCATGATGGGTTTTGCTTTGGCGTTTCCTCTGCATGGTTTCAACTTAGCTATATTGTGCATGGGCTCAGCCATCATTCGAATCGCAAAAGGTTTTCCAGGAAATGGATTTAAAAAGAATGGATGTATCCTGAATTCGAATATTGAGCAACAGCTCACTTTCTTCATCTTGAGAACATGAGGCTCAGAAAAGAATGGCAAAGGATATACGCGCTCACCGACAAATTTGCAATACTATTTCCCTTCAATGCGCATGAACTATATATACTATTACATATTACATTTCCAGCCAAGTTGTAGTAAGAAGGACTTTTTAGAACAGGTGGCTGTACCTCAACTCACAAAAGAGGAAACAAAAGGACGCCCTTTCCAATTTACTCGGGGTAATAAGACGGGCGTATATTTCTCTCGCCTCACTGAACGCATTCAACTTTCTCTCTTCTTCTGTAGCTTTTCCTCACTTCCATCCGGGATTCTTCAATGGTCGCGAGGGACACACACCTTCCACTCCCGCCACACAGTCCATTTCTGCATCTTTTCTATTTCAACACACAACAAAGTGAGCACAAGCCCTCTCCAAAAACCCATTCGACATAAATGTCCTTTCAGGTGAATCACACTGTTTCCTGTCTTCATTTCACCTTCATTTCTCTTTCAAATTACAGAGTCCGCCAAAGTTCTGATACTGCTTTTTCAGCTATGCTTAGCTTCGACCTCTGACCCCTAATTTCCCAAAACAAAATTATAAATGAATAGAACAACTATTCCTCTACGCCCATGCAAAGTTTCAATCCCGTATCTTTACGGCACGTTGGGCAAAAAAATTTGCGAGTCGGTGCGTTCCGCCAATATCAGAGGCAAATTGCTTATAGAGCGGCACGCTGGTGAAGGAGCTTTTCGGCTGAAAAAATGGTGACAATTGAAGAAGCGCAAAATCCTCAAAACGATTGGATGTATGAAGTACAACTTTCGGACATTTCAGTGGAAAAAAATGTGTGACAAAAAGTCAAAAGCCAACTTCTGTAGTGATGTGGGAACGAGTGACGTTTTGAAGATAAGTCAGAATTGCATGCTTTTTTGAAAAAAAATCAGGATGAACAAAGACAACGCTTTTTGGAAACGGTTTTAAAGTCCTATGGACTATTCTATTTAGGAGATATAGATGAAAAAAGTCTGCTCTACACGACAAAATTAAGGAGCTGAAAGAGTCACTGAAGGTGGCATGAAACAACTTTCCGGGAAAAGTCGTGCGTGCCGCGTATCCTGCTCTCACCTAGCGTTTATATCCTGTTGTGAACACAAATCAAGGACACATTGAATATAAATTTTTTGGTTGTTCCTATGGCACTTCTCTTTCATTTAAAGTATTTAACGATATCATAAACCGCCGAATAAAGACACAGTAATTTTTTTAACAGTTAAATGTTTATTTAACTCACTCACTTATTTAGTATATTTAAAATGTTTATTTATGGCGTACCCGGTACTTTAAAATTTGCATAATTTATTCATGCAGTTTCCTCATTTCGTCTAATTGGATCTTATTCAAATTGTAAGATCAAATTTCCCACAGTACTGTGAACATTTACTAAATCTCAGTTGCGCAATAACAACTGTTCTAATAATTTTTACAACGTCACTCGTTTCACGACAGCTTGTAAAATTTCGAAGCTTTAAGTTTCACAAGAAGCAAAAACAAGCACAATTACATTCAAGTAATGAAATAATAAATAAGTAAATACAGTTAATCTGATCAAATGATTTTGCTCTTCGTTTAAGGAACCCAAGACAGTCAGAACTAGAGTTCACAGTTCGTTAGTGTTAATGCAATTAGCAAGAGGCCATTTTCTAATTGTCGATTGTCGCCTTCACAAACGCTCGCAATCGCTTTGCTCTATTTACGCATTATATTTTTGATTACCAACGGAAAGGAAACATCATCCGCGTAGAATAATCAAGAAAGCACAAACTCCACTCAGCCGGAACGATGACTATAACTGCTTCTAAATAAGATTCGCTGGCGAATCTTGAATTGTTAGAAAATGACAAGCAAGCTGTCATTTTTGTACGTAAGCAACACATAAACTTTGGTCGTCAAAACTTTTTGGAACAAACGTGGGCGTTTGAGTGCGTCATGTTGATGTAACGGTGGATGGCTGGATTTTCGGGAGTGGCCTGAAAAACAGAGAGAAGCGTATTGGTTTAATCTGGAACGTAAACAAAATTTTCAAAGCCATTCGTCTATCATGAAGAAAATTACGACACAGCTTTGTATAATTATAGGTAATTAGATTTCATATTACCTTTCAATAAAGGAAAAAGCGATGAAAGGAAATCAACGAATGTCATTGACAAAAACATCAGAAGAAGCAGAGAAAATGCTGAGTTCAAAATGACTCATGTAAGTGGACTGACAAAATGTCGAAGGACACTTTAATTGCATAAAGTTGGATGAGAGTATCTGTGACAATTTCGCTGCTAATATACGACGTTGACCAAATGTGTGTGGTTTAATAATACAATTACGGCTTTCCATGTATTCGCGTTGTGAGTTGTACAGTTGTACCAACATATCGTGCATTTAGCAAAAACAAAGTTCGTGAATTTCGTAGGAAATATGATGTTATATAATTTCCAAAAACGTAACGTAATTTGGAACTAGCTGTAACGCTGTAATACTAGAACGCGAAAGAGATGATGTTTGAAGACCCTTGTCCGAGGAAGAATTTCCTGACAACCTCTCATGTCTCATCGCATCACGTCGTTATACTTCGATAATGAGCGGAACGGGACCGTTGCTTTCTACTCCAATTTGCTGCTTTCATTAGGGTTTTGCTCTATTCCGCCCACTGCTCTTGCACTATGCCGACTGATCGCCAGATCAAAGGCAGCCTCAGCTCCCAAAGGATCACTTCGGTTGTTGTGATGCTGTCAAGTCCCTTTCATCTCAAATTTATCGAACTATGTAAGTGTGCTCAAATTAAACTAAAAATTCCTCGTTTTCTTTTGATTACTTATCTCAGAAAAAGAAACAAGGAGAGAAAGATCTTTCCTACGGGTTATACATAGCCAACATAGCACAGCATTAGCAGTAAGTTAGTACATAAAGAGCATTTTGCAATGTGGTTGTATTGTGTTATGTATTAGTAGGGAACGGGAGGTATGACAATTTGTTCAAAAAGGAAGATACAAGTATACACTTAAGTTACTTGAAAATACCAGAGGTCCTTATACTTCCCAGTACAAATTGGAGAAAATCGCAAAAGAATAAAGCAAAGAGAAACTAAACTTGAAGCATCTCACCGATTACACTGCGAGAACAAAGAAGAAGCACAGAGTCGACAGCACAACTTGCTACTTTACGTAGTTTTAAAGAGGTTCGCCCTGCTCTACATGTACATCATTTTATCACATCGTTTCAAAAACTTTTCACTCCTCCCAATGCAGAGTGAAATGTGAAAGGTCGTCAAAACTTTTAAGTCTCTATCATCGACTATTCAAACTTTGGTCACATTTAATTAAAACTACAACGACGATGACGAACGCAAAGCAATCAATATTCCGCTTAATTTGAGAATCAAAAATAATGTACGACTCCTACAAATGTCAGGGATGTGAAAGTATTATAAA
The DNA here is from genome assembly GCA_019776145.1 of Harlomillsia oculata. Taxonomy (NCBI): domain Eukaryota; kingdom Metazoa; phylum Arthropoda; class Collembola; order Entomobryomorpha; family Oncopoduridae; genus Harlomillsia; species Harlomillsia oculata. Next base: position 10,534 of record JABASF010001329.1, on the reverse strand, counting down.
ATATCCGTGTGCAAAATGCAACCTGTTGGTTGAGTAAACTCAGGTGAAAAGTGTATGAGGTTGTGATGCAACAGCAGGCAACCTGTAGACTTCAATCCATTGTATTACACATTACTGCATAACTTGGAGAGTGTACTTATGTGATTGTATACGTGTATAATTGATATAGTTAGAGCCGGCATCCTCCAATTAGGGATCGGGATTCCCAAATTTTAAAGGTCAAAAATGACAAAAGCCAAGCCTACGTATCGGCCTAATAGTAGAATCAGAAACGAGATTAATATTCAAATATTACATTTGTTTTTTAGTTCATATTTATAGTTAGCCTTAGCGGTATATCAAGTAACAAGAAAAGCTGTAAATATAAATTAAAAGTTTTATTGTGTGCATAAACTGTATTTTATACGTGTTCATAGGAAGTGAAAAAAGTATTACTTGTGTCTTTCAAGATGTCTTGAGGTTTCGAAATTGAACATTTTTGTTTAAGTTGTAAAGAGCAACCAGAAGGAACGTTCGTATGTATGAAAGAAAGCAGCAGGGAATCAATTCCTTACACATGTAGCAAATCGACAGAAAGCTGAGCTTGACCAACTTTGGCCTGAGGAAAAAAGAAGATGAAGCCAAAAAGGGCCGAAAAGACCGCAACTTTTTTGCTTTACAACCGTAATAAAAACCGTAGAGGAAGGACTTTTGCTTCGTACCACCTGAACACTTCCTGTGGACATAGTAAGAGTCAAACTATTTCAGAGATTTTAATCTCGAGAAAGTTTCTTCTTTCGCTTTGATGAGCGAGAAAGTGCAGGGAATGGAAAGAATGTCTTATTTGCCTAACATGCAACGAAGGCGAAAGGAGAAATCTTGTTCTTGCGATGACTTCAAGAAGGTAAGTTTCCTGGTTGCTCCTACGTTCAGCTCCGTCTTTTTCCCTCTTGGAATATATCATCTTTGGACAAACACTGAAGAGCAGAAAGCACAGACGAAGAATGTGAGAAACGGCCGCAAAGCCGCTAAAGTCTCCTCGTGTGTTCAAAAAAGTCACCCCGTTGAGATCGAATGGCTGGAGAAGTTGTCAACTTTTACGGTTGCCCATTCTCATTACCACTTTCTCTGTTGGACCCATTTCTTTCCATACCATTTGACGGAACAGCTCTTCGCTTTTCACCTCACTTCTTTCATCTTTCGCAACCTCTTCTTTCAGCAAATTTTTATCAAAACAGTTTCTCATATCCATCATAAAAATTCTTTCTGAACCTGTTGCACAAGAATTACACTGATTATGATCAGGATGAAATACAATACGTTTTCAACCGGCAGAGTTTCCAATTTATTTAACTGCTATACTAACATATATAATATGGTTTCCATTCTACAATCAGAACAAACACGTACAAGCTGGAATATCACATATAATCAGCCTGTACAACTTTCGCCAATGTGCAAATTCATGCTAATCATAATTTTAAAATATTAAAAATCGTAACTATGCAAATATTTATCACAATAAATAGCAGGTCGTGATGCAATGACGATTTCAAGTTATCGGAAGTTTTCTTTTGCTTCATTTTTATTGTTGTACGATTACGATGCGACTTCATTACACAAATATGTGGAACATGGAACATGGTCCATACACCACTTTATACAAATTTCAGATACGATCATTAATTTTTAATAATACATTGAATTATATAGACTGTAATGAAATGAACGTGACGAGTGAAATAATTAGTCATCGTCGGAGCCATCATCTTCTTCAGGTTCACCATTATTTTGGACGCCAACTAATATGGTCGGAAGCAATCGTCGAAGAACCGAACTCAGCATATTATCCAAGCTTGGGATCATGTCGAGTCTGATGGGAGCAGCGGGGTCGTCTGCAGGTACCTCGGGATTTGGTTGAGGGCCCCTCACCATTAATTCTCGTATTCTTCTGGCTTCTTCCCCAAATGGAGTATAATGAGGAATTCCAGACAGTGGGGAGTGCGAAGGATAGAGATCAATGGAATTAATTGGAGGCAACGGATCATAGTTCAGGATCGGCTGTCTGAGCACTTCCTACAATCAGAAGAAAATTTATTAGTCATGTAATTATAAAATATTATTTAAAGTCATAAATTTATAATAGAACAGAATAAATTTATAATTTCATACCGGAGGATATGGAATTGATACTTCTTTGCTCCCAATAAGGTAAGCATGGCGCAAAATGTTAAACGGTGGCCGTCCATAACGCATGCGTCTTTTCTCTTCAATTTCAGTGACAGGTACAATCCCTTGGTCCACTTTCTCAATGACCACTTGTCCATTACGATTAAGCCAAGCCAAAATATCACGATCTTTCCAAAGTGAGTTAACATTTTCCATATAGAGCTGAACGAGCAATTTTAACGAAGGTGGATAACTGGCTGAAGGGAAATTGCGGAAGAAATTGTGATTGTTGAATCGGAACTGACCAGTACATTTCATCACCATATCCACAAATAAGAATGGGAACATAGTTATTGCAGATTGAATGGCATCATCTGCTGCAGTCTTATCTTCATCTCCTCCAGATTTTAGAGACACGAAATATTTAGCAAGTGCTACAGAATAAGCAAAATTCGGAAGCTGTGAAAGATTACGCGTCGGTTCAAAGCTGTCGTATAATAAAAGAAGCCATTCATGCTCTCCGGATTTCAAAGCATAATAGTCAATGAGCAAAATGACAGCCAACGGGTCGTTCAGAGGATCGAAACAGAAAAGACGCTTGGAGAGTTCAAGAGCTGTTCTGTAGCAACCACGTGTTCCACAGTAATACATGTGCTTGAACAACACCAAAAAGAACTCTCGATTTTCTTGATACTTATAATCGATTCTATGATTTGGGTTGGTTAGATCAAAGCGTATATGCAACGCCTTTTCCATACAGTACACACTTAATTCTATCAGTTCCGTAGTCATCTTCATGTCTTCAGCGTCTTTCGCCCATTCCGCCATTTGAATTTGAGAAGAAACATGATATGGATGTGATCTCAATATCCCCTGGATATTTTCCGGTGTATTAGTTCTTACAGCTTGAAGAAATCGCCTCTGAGCATCTTTATAGTATTCTGAATGTTCAAATTTGAAGTGCACACAATCATCGTTCAAATTCCAATCGAAGCGTTTCATTAACAATCCACTCTGAGCTGTCGGTGGCCACCCAATCTTCGGAGCGACAAGCTTGTGTTTATGAAACACCCGACCCCTATGCATAACAAAATACTTTGTATTAAATATATAATAGTACTAAACATAATAATTACCAGTTTGACTATTCAACTAGATGTATTTCAACAACTAAACATTTCTTACGTTCGTTCTGACTTCAAAGCTTGAGCACCATACATACGCTTCAATTCAGCTTCAGGACTCATGTGTTTCATGACCAATGGGAAAATATCTTCATATTTTAGCCCTTCGATATCCGGTCCTGGTTTCATCTCTCCATCTTCCTTTGTCTTGCCGTCACTTTTAAAGCAATTCGAGCTTGTACTTGGTTGCTCTTCAGTTTCAACCTTTTGTCCTTCGTAGTTATCATCGTCCAAAGTCTTGATAGTTTTATGATCACTCTTATTAAGTTCAAAATCAGCTCCATCCTCATCCTCCATCTTTTTTCCATTACGATTCTTCTTACGCTTCTTCTTCTTTTTCTTAGTCTTTGCACGCTGCTGAGCCTCATCTTCCGAATTTGATGAGCCGGACCCCTTCGCGTTTTCCGCCGTGACATCATCCACCTTTTCTTCCGGGTCGGTCGAGTCTTGCAACTAAAACAGGAACACCAGCATTAAATGAGTACTATTACAAGATAACAACGTAACTGAATTTATTTTACAAAATTCGCGATTCTCTGACGGGGTCCTGTAATTAAAACAACTAAACACAGAAAACAAATTCATAAGGGAACCATATTTTACCATACACAACCGAACACGACCGAACCGAATTTGTTTTTACAAAAATCTCTTTTTCCTACAATAATTTTATAGTGACACCCAATAAATTCTAATAAATGATGACAAGCACTCACCAACTCATAATTGTTCCGACGAGGTTTAGAGGTGACAATTGGAATTGGTTCATCATCTTCAGAATTGGACACTGGGTTGGTGACTGCATCATCTACACCGAAAACCTTCTTCANTTTTTGAGCAAAGTCTTTCACAATGAAAATAAAAAGACGAATATATACAATATATACAACTACTAATACTAAAAAGGCGAAACTAAATTTTTTAACTTTTAATTAAATGGCCTCAAAATAACTGCGAGACACAGTTACAAACTGCCTGCTGTTGAAACAGTTGAAAGAGAAAGACAGTGATTTGTTCTCATTCATTCTCGTGGTCGGTCCACGTCCACGTACAAGTCACGTGCCCGTGCTTTTCCTTGCTCCTGCACCAAAAACAAACCTGAAGGAACTTACGGCTTCCCTACCAACTCAGCACTCGACTTCATTTAATTTAATTTTAATTCATCCTGACATTTTAATTTTCATTTATTTCAATATTGCTCGTAATGAGAGTGGAAATTGACTTTCATTTGGACCTGACCTCATTCGTTCCATTATGAATGTAATGTTGTAATCCTAAATTATGTATTTGTAATTTGCATGCGTTTAGAACAAAAATACAAATTCATAAGTCATTGTAAAATATTTGTCACGGCCTATATCATTGTTTATTTATTCACGTTATTTAATTGGGTATGGTGTATTAAACAGATTTACATAGCTTTAATTTAAGTATAGTATACACACTGGTACTTCAAATAAAATCAGCATTACAATGTTTTTATAGGTACATAATCAGAATCATCATTATCATTTATTTAAAATGTTTGTATGAACTTATAAACCCTTTTGTTTGTGGGTATTTATATTTTCACGGAATACAAATCATATCAAAAGTAGTTTTTTATACCTTTGACTTTGACTGTTAGTCAAAATAATAAAATAATGAATACTATACCACGGATTTTAATATTACAGGAACAGGAACAATCTGCATTTCGGTTTAAAAATACTATTATATGCTTCATAGTGTGCTAACTCATATCATCATCATCATCATGTTTATGGGACAAATGAAATCGCTATGTTTTTGTTTCTAATTGGCACTCTCGATCATCATTTCTAATTCTTTAGATTTTTTAAACGTGTGTAACACAGTAACACTTTATGTCCTCGTAAACATTTCTCGTTAATTAAACTTAATTAGTTAATTAGTGGTTATATTACTCAATCTGATTCCGCCTACTTTTACATATTATTCATATGGGTTATTGTTTTAAATCTTATTGTGATATATAGCAGTATAAAATTATATAAAATGATGTACTACACGCATTTTATACAAAAATGTTAACCGCACTTGCATGAAAGCACTTTATATGATATATAATTCCTGTATTAATCAATTCCTATAAAATCGACATCTCTCTCAAAATAATATAAATGACTGCTGCGGTGACGGCTGTATTCATTCGTCGTTTTCATATTTTTAACTATTAATTAATTATAGACGATATTTATAAATGTTGGTACATTTCTATTCCTTTGTTCAATATAAGTCACATACAGGCAGAAAGACAGTTACACAATACAAATCACATTGTCTTGCAGATTTGCAAATCTCCTTTCAAAATTGGATTAATTTCAATCAAATTTATATTGTCGACTTTATAGCAATATAACATACAGACAATAGGTATAGGCGTAGATTTTGGCAATAATGTATAGTATTATGACATGACAAAACAAATGTCTGAAAGTAAAATAAAAATTAATGTGCTTTATTGTTTGTCATAAAAGGTCAAATTGAAGTGCGTTCCAACGCCCTGAATTTTAAAAGTTAACAAAATACCCAAGAAAAGCCAGAATACATTGATAGAACTTCTTAATGACTTATTATACACAAGAGAGATGCGGTGAGTTGAAAGATTTCACAGAACAGTAACATATAGTTAAATTGTTGTATTATACCAACAGTAAGTACGTTGTACATTCGCCACTGACTGCATATGTAGTAACTATTTATAAGCTGTATTTTCTTTTAAAAGTACAGTTTAGAATAATAGCATATTAGACATCACGCGGAATCATATAAGAGTACAAATTATAGTTTATTAATTATTATATATGATTACATTAACGAACTTTGTAATTAATATATATATATTACTTTGTATGCACAATGCTAAAAATTCATTATAAGAACCTTGCCTTCACCTTTTTACTATTATAGTATTATAGATTTAAGGGAAGCATGTAATAAAGAGGGAAGCTATTAATAATCATTACATCGATGACGATGACGATGATGAAGAAGATGATGGTGTCCCCATTAAAAGGATGTTTTGTCATTGTCACTCCATCGCCAATCGCCATACCAAAATGATTGTGAATACTTGATACAGAGCATCACTGCACCGCAGAATTCGTGCAGAACGCTTTAAAAACATTGAAATCAGATCGCTCTCCGCTCAATACATTAAAAATTGTGCAACATTTGTTTTATCGAAGTCGAAGCGTAGACTGCGTAGATACAAAGTTTCAGTCAGTCCATAAAAATCGCAACTCTCTGTACAATAACATAAAGATTGTCTCAATCTCTCACTGCACTCATTTGACTTTTGTTCATCAGTTGCAATGGGATAATGCCATCTGAATAAATTCTCTCAACCAGTTTTCGGAGAATCAAATGGATCATAGTAAAAAAAAAACATTACAGAAAAATACTCGCTAAAACATTAGTTTCAAATAACGGGGACACTATTTTGTTTAATATTACAGGGCTGCTGATTGGTTTTTCAAAATATATTGTAATCGTTATTAATTTCATGCAAATCGTCCACTCACATTAATGTTCATGCTGCTTTTTGCAGTACAAGAATTAATTTGATACTTTAAATTTTTTGTTTCTTGTGTAAAGCGGACTTCCGGTATGATTTGATAAGTTAATATGTTAAAAACCCTTCAAAAATGTGTTTACTGCTAAATTAATATAAAGCTACTAAAGCATGATGTAATGCACTGGTCGTTTCCACAAGTTTTCACATCAAAACTTGTATAAAGTGGAAACGAAACGTTGTCTTGTCTAGTGTAGTAGTCTCGACGATTTGGGCATGGGGCATGGGTATATGTTTTTTGCATAAATTGTGGTAAAATTGTAAAATGTAACTACGACTAATAACTGCAGAAGTCTACTATTAAATGGGACACGAAATAATTGATTTAGTATCGACTTCGGTGAGAGCGGACAGAACGACCCCATTCACTTCCGGGAGCGTCATGAGCAGGGTGGTGATGATGATGCATCCCGTGATGATGATGATGATGATGTTTGCGAGGAAGAGCATCGTGAACAATCATTTCTCCATCATCACGCATTCCTTCTACAGAAGATAACCGACTTCGAAAATCCAGAGTGTCTTTAGTCCTTCGACTTTTATCTGTGGTGACAGTGGTTGAGGCCGTAGGTGGACCGCCAGTGGCAGCTAAGGAATCCCATGCACGACGATAAAGTCGACCTAATCCTGCGTCAGAACCCGAATCTACGGATGTGATTGTATGACTATCTGGTGATCCCCGATGTCTTTCATGCTTCGTCTTAACTTGGCTTCTGCAAAATTGGGAACATACACAAAATATGATATTAGCTTTCATCAAATAAAACATTAGGATTCTTTTTGCATTATAAAGGTTTATCCCTTCCCAATGAACGTCCCGTAACCAAAATGCATGCAATGTATTTGGTGTGGTTAATAAGTTAGTGAGTAAACAATCGCAACAAATCAATGCAGATATTAAATATAGATTTAAATTGTACAAACATTAGTTCATTGATACTGTACTTCTTAAGGAACGCTTAATTTACTAAAGTATTCATAAATATAGTACGTGCACAATGACAATGAAGTTGAGTGCTACAAGAATTCTATTACACAATGTAAGTATGAGTAAATATCAAATCTTAAAAAGTGTACTGGTAAAAAGTCATGTAACGGAGTCGCTACATAAGGTAATTATTACTATTTCATTTCTGCTAGCATTACTTATACAAGATTGAAGACAAAATGAGAATGTAAATAAAAGAGACAAACTCAATGGTGGAAAAAAGAATAACAGTTGTGCATTTGCATAATAATGATAAAAACGAATAATATAATAGCTAGACTTGCTTGCTACTAAATGTACAAGGCAGAAGGAACAGATAGACCAACAAACAAAAGTGAGTCCTGCAGAGAAGACAGTGATATGGAAGAACGGTTTATTTTGACAAACAAAACCAAAGAATAAGTTAAAAAACACTGTCTATTGTGATTAAGACAGGAGACGCAGGAGCAAGTCGGAAGAGACGATCGTCACTGTCCGAATGAATACAATGTCAGTCTCGTTGTAAAACTAACAGTTATTCGTTCTGCTCCAATTATGAATTGTCACTGTTCGTCACTGCAATAATATTATTATTTCTGTACAATTTGATCAACTGTCAAAGTCCACTTCCCATGCACCTTATAATCTTCAGCATTACAAACTAAATATTAAAATGCATCATTTCCAACAAAAACTATTTTCAACTACTATACTTTCAACAATCTACCTTTTTTCGAAAAAAATAATTTTGAGTCTGATCAGCACCTGGAATTATGTAGGGATATTTTGGGGGAAAGTGTTTTCAATCTTGTCATGAAGAATTGCACATTTGGGGCAAGAAGAGACATCTGCTGCGGGGACATGCGGGTGCAAACGGCGACCGAACGTGAACTGTCGACTCCGACAATTTAGCTCTTCAAAAGGGCACAATGGACACCCAATCAGAGAAATTGTACCAAATTAATCATTTGTGTACGAATTGTTTTTTAAGCCTAAAAGTAATTTTTTTCAGATTTTCTTGTACAGCAAACTGAGAGAGTAGAGTGCGAGAGTAAGAAATTTTGTGGGTTTGGCTTATTATGTTTTTAAATAAGAACATTATTTGCAGCGTGCCTGCATTGCATTTTAATTTATGTGTGTGCGCCCATTTTAAGAGTGAGCGTGCTTGCAGTGTGCATTTTTGTTTGACCCATTCCAGGTCACAAAAATCTCATCCGTGAGTTTTGATGTGCGACAAGTGTGTGGTGACAAAATGGACAACTGACTTTTGTGGACCACTTGCCTCATCATGGCATTTGTAATATTCTCCTCCCCAGGCTTTTTGTACCTTGACTCCTTATGGCACTTTAATTTCTTCGTATCCATAAATCACCCTTACAACTTTTTAAAACGTCTTATTAAAGTTTCCTTTCCATTTCAGTTACTCCATCCTTTTAGTAAATTGTATTATTGTTGCTGTTGATTGATTCCTCTTTTCGGCTTGCTTGTTTAGCTGTACGGGTGTTCTGTTATGGATCACGATTCATGGAATGTTTATGAGGCTCTATGGTGCTCTGAAAAGTAGCCTGCCCATTTACGACAGTTGGGCGAATCAAGGTATCTTCTCCCAACAGTCTGATCCGGAAATGGAAGGGCGAGGAGAGTGTACAGCTTTGATTCAGACTTCATCCCGCCGGGAATCAAAGGCGGGTCCGACCCGGCGGGCGAGTATGGAGATGACGATGACTGTCTCCGCCGAGACGATGAAGGTGACGACGGCGTCTTTCTGTCACTAGTGACACACAAGCCAAGTCAACCAACAAACGACGAGATTCTTTTCCTCCTCAACACACACACTCATTTTTTCTACAATTACATGTTTTTCTGACTGGATCTTTTTACAAGATTCTTTACACGTTACAAAGTTGAGTAAACTGACTGTACAAATCTAACTGTCTTCAAAATGTTTCCTGACTTTCCACACCACTAAAATCTTCAAAATTAGCTGAGTACAAAAAGTATTATATTATATTAAAAGACTATTAAAACGGAACTATTGTTCAAGGCGACTGACTTGGCAAAAAGTAAATAGAATAGGGAGATGGCAATGAAATGTTATGTAACAAATATATATTAATACTAGTAACAAATATTATACTACTGTCAAAATCGTTCGAACTTAGGTACCAAAAATTAAGTAGTGTATAAGTCTCAGGATCTCAAGTAAAAGTCTTATAGTTAAATGAAAATGTCATATTAAACTACTCAAAAGAAAATAAGGAAGAAGACGTAATTCCTTTGTTCTTTTTAAATCAAATACCTACACAACGGGAATAAAAAAACAAAAACTACAAAAATCAAAATGGTAAAAGACAAGTGAAGAATGTCATGATTATTTGACGGCAAAAGAGCTCATCTGAAAGATGACTACTAAAAATTACTGTGTCAGTACTGTAACACAATGGAAGATTAATCGTTAAAACAGTTACAGTTTTCTCTCGCGCTTTTTCACATGCTGTAGTTATTAATTGCATTAGTAATCAAGCTTTAAATTCATTTTGAAGATGTGTTTTTTTTCAACTTATACGGTAAACATCATTCTTATACTTTTAAATTTTTTGTCGCATTTCAAAAATGGTTAGTATAATTGGCAAAATGTTT
>JABASF010001328.1:0-23402 GCA_019776145.1 Harlomillsia oculata | reverse complement strand
TTTTGAAACACAAATACAAATGACATTTATAGGTTATATTATCTTAAATTATCATTATTCATAGTTAGGTACACAGTACACATTTTTTCATACATTTTACAGTTTTTTTCCCAGCTATCCGAGCATTTGAAGTTGAACCAAATTCGAATGGAATTATTGTATGGATTTTTTGGAAAAGAAGGTTTTTTTACGCTTTTCGCACATAAATTTTAAACCTTTTATATGGATTTTGACATGTTCCATATTCATAAGGATGTGAAAACAGGGCATTTGGATTTATATATATCCCATTGCTTGGATTCACAATTGGAAAGCACATAAAAACATGTTTTCTTTTGTGAAGTATAGAGAAATAGGATAGCGTCATGTTTGAAAAATCTCAATTTTGGAAAGTTAATAAGGATTCATGGGTTTGGTTTTTGAGCGACAAAGCCTCTACGGATGCGACAGAGTCACAAAGCCATAATAAAATGCAATGTTTGTCATGTCGTGGTAAAAGCATGAGAAAATCCAATGGTGAAAGGCGAAGAAAAGCATATAGAAAGCTTTCCTGTTGGCTGAACTCTCATTGACTCGCATGTCAGGCGTAGTAAAGTGCTTAGGCACGCTAAGCTTCCCTAACGAACTGACGTTTGTTCTTCACATTCTTCCTCATCTGAACGTCTTCACTCGTGTGGACATTTTTATTACTTGCCATTGCCACACGTTCGACAATTCATCATTTTCTCTTCAAAAAGCTCACTGACGATGGAACACGGACCCACCACAAAAAGAAGTCTCTTTTGTCTCTTTACTATCTCTCATTCTCGCTTTGTTGAGTACCTTATAAATGTTTTACTTTCTATACATTTCCTATTGAATGAAAGCGTTTAACATAAAACTCACAAGGACTAGCATTGATCATCATGATTATTTCTATAATACAAGGATTTAGGATCCTCTCTCCTTGGAAAAGAAGAAAGATTTCGATTCACTTTCACTCAGCAAACCTTTCCTATTCATTTGGCTATGCTGTATATTCGTACGAGACAATTGATCTCGTTAATACGATGATGATGATGATGACTTCGATTCGACGTGACGATGGTTTTAAATTATTCACAATTCTCATTTTTGGAGTTATCAGTATCATTTCTGCTGCTACATTTCACGACGGAATTGTGCAAATGCAGAAATTGTTAAGTAACGTTTCAGTTGGCCGCAGGGAGGTCGATGAGATGATGAGCTAGAGACAAAAGGACGAGTGCTCTCTCTGAAATGAGAAAGAGTATTTTGTGTGAGAGAGATAAAGTAGAGCTCATTGAAACGCTCCTCCTGATGCTCGGTTGGAAGTGGGAATCAAGCAGGAGAAAATGAAAGGAAAGATTGATGTAAGAAGGTGAATAAGAAAGTAAAGTGAACGGTTTTATAAGAAAGTATATATGGGAAAGTAAGGAGAAAGGACTAAGGAACTAGCGAAATGCACGAGCTGAAGTTTGAATGAGGCTAATTTATATTGACGCTAGTCTGGTCCTTACAGTACACGCAGTCCGTTAGCTCCTTTTTAGAGAGTTTATATTATAGTTTCTTTTTTAGAGATTATTCTCTTTCTTCATCGTTCCAAAACTTTCCATGGTGGCCGTGGCGGGGGTTTTGGGATTTCTTAGAGTTCCGTAGCAGCTGTTCCGCTCAATGGTGGTAATGGTGACCTCAGGGCTGATGTATGATTGTGGCGGAAGTGGCATCCCTTGGTGGTCCTCCAGCCTTGTGACGCTGAGATCAATGTGCTCACTACTAAAGTCATTGCAAATATCCGGGTGTTTGCTCAGTGTATTCTGGTAGTTGCCAATGTGGTTTGGAACCACGTTCGTCGCAGTCCCCATGAAGGGAGAAGGTTCCGCTTGACGATGGAATGTGATGACATAATGACTGGGAGGGAATTTGCGGAAGTACGCCGCCATGTCAAACAAGGCTGCCAGCTCAGACAAGCTGAAACTCAAGAGAAAGAGGTAAAAGGAATAGCCATACTTGTACTTATAGAAAGTGGTCAATCGACGTTGGTGATAACTGTAGGGCATGTTGGCCTCAAACTCCGACCCAACTTGGGACACGAACGTGAGCAATGCTGTCGCTTGGCACAATCCTGTTGATAGACAATACAACAATACCATCTTTGTGAGTTTGAGTCTTGAATGCGACAATTCATCTTTTCAATTTGTTCCTTTTCCAAAAAAATCTACTGTTCACACAATCTATTTAAACACGTTTTTTTATATTGTATACTACACGTATTCGCCATCAGAGACCTGTTCGACAAAGTACACAAAAAACACAACAGAAGCCATTTTAGGTCGTTCTTGTCGTCCTTAGCTCTTGTCCTTTAGTCGTTACCGTTAGCCGTTCCTGTCCTGTCTGATTCATAGGAATCCCATTTACGTCAGGACACAAAAAGGTCAGACTGACTATAGACCGTGAATTCATCTCAATTTCCCGTGACTCATTCATTCCCCATCGAAAAAGAAGATGAGAGTGAAAGAGAAAAGGAGAAAAAAAAGTGTTCGCGTGAGACCAACTGCTCGTGAAAGTTGTCATCATCTTGCTCAAGCTTTCTGTGTCTCACCAAGTCTCAACAAAAGATTTTCAATATGAAACTTTTCAAGCGGACGAAATGACAAGGCATTCCGTAGTGCGTCGATCCACGCTTTTTTTTAGCTTTGACAGTTTGAGAACCTCTGTACCTTTGACCTTTGCCAGTGTTACGTAGTTGCCTTTCGTCTCCTTAACGTGGATGCTATGCATCTGTCACGCTCATAAAGTGGCTTATGGCTCTCCAGTCTGAAACGTTTACTGTATCTTCCGTGCTGAAACAGCGCGTAACATAACACGAAGTAGTTACTTTCTTCACTTCCCTTATGGCTTTACATTCATAAAGGGTAAACGTATACTGAAGAAACATGCTGGTAACGAACGACCACAGGGATTCGACTGCATCCAGCCAACTTCAAGACTACTGTCGATGAAGTAGACTTTAAACGAGACTTTACACGCTTCATCTTTGGTCTAGTCTACTTTTAGTAGTACTAACTTATATTTTTCAATGTACCACTGTTATAAAGTGACAACAAGGCTGAGTTCCACTTTCCACCATCCATAAACACGTAGAACGGAAAAAGTTTATTAGTTTACACTAGACAACTCAAATAAACAAGACAGACCTCCTAGAATGAGCATGCTGGCTTCGATGATTTTCTTGTTCTTCTGACAAAAGTGCCCAAACGTCAAACAAAAGAAGGAAGCAGATGTAAACATCACCGAGAGACCAATGAAGGGTAACGTCAGCCTGGAAATACATTAAATCATTTAGCTTAATTAGGGCTTTTTGTTTGTATTTGTAGTCTCTCTCAAGTCATTTTTGTGAACGTTCAGTAATTTTTAGTTTTTTGAAGCCATTTTGCCCATTTTTAATTGTCAGTATATTATTTTTATTTTGATATTTTATTTTCAGTTTACAATTGTGCATAAATATTGTCATTCGACTAATTTATTAATCATGACAAATTACCAAACGACAAATTAACCCAGATTTAAAGACTAACCATTTGACACATTAACCTTCCGAACTTAAAACCGGACGGACTCCGGATTCTATTCCTCCTGTTACAGCCGACGTCGACTGCTAACGCTATATATAATTTAAAAAATAGTGTTACTAACCTAAGTTTCTCAACACAGTTGGCAATAAGTTCCGTAGGCATTTCAAGCGGTGGACGCTTCGGGTTGAAATGTATATTGAGATTGATGAATCCCCAGTTGTACCAATCCAACTCTTGGCACTTGACAGAGTTCTGTTTGGTGTTGTTGACACACATTTTGAAAAGACCAAAGCGAGCTTGAATGATGTGAGGTGTAGCTTCTTCATTTGGTCCCAACTTGTCCAGCTCCAACTGGTCCACTTGTGGCTCTTCAAGCGACAACCATTCGGTCGTTAACACCGAGCACCAAAGCACTCCTAAGGCAGCGAAGGTGCACAATGTGCCCAACACTGCCAAATGTTTGTAGTGCTTCTTCATATTACTGGGACTGTCGTCGGTCGCCAGGATTACACCTGTTATTTACTATCACACTTTCACCTTTTGAATAAAGAATGAATTCCCCGGATTTCCTGTTTCGATGTGTAACCGGAGGAATTGCCGACACATCTGAGTGTATATGAGTGAAAAAAGGGAATCTGACACACAGGAAGGACGATTGGCTAACTCAAAACACGACTGTGAATACGAGGAATAAGCGAGCGAAAGTCGAGAGGAGAGAAATCAATTCCAACTCAATTTCCCTTTCAATCCACCCTGCTTATTATAGAAGTCCGGGGCAATTACCATCCTGCGGTTTTGCGAACCATTCCTCTCATGTTCTGCACAAGAAATGTAGAACCGTGAACCAGACCACGATGATTATTACTAGTATCACATAGAATATATTCCGGTTCTTCCGGTAAAAGGTCTTGTGCACACAACTTGATCTTAATAATGGCCTACAAGTCTATACGTTCAATGGGTTCGAGTAGGTTATACTGATTTGCTCAGATTGAGTTTTAGTTTTAGCGCACTGTCGTTTTCTCTTATCCTTTTCCGTGTCTAATCTAATGTAGTGAGTGGGATGCGAAGCTGTTTGGTGAGTGAAGTGTAGTAGCTGACTGACGACTACTACGTTCAGTTTTCTCCAGCGCACATCTCACACTTTGTGTTTCTGGAGAGTGTGACGGGTCGCTGCTCGCTCGATGGGCATTCTCAACTCGGCTACTGCTGATCAAAACTTTCCCTGCGCATTTGGGAGTCGAGGAGTCGTCGTGTGTCTCACTCTTCTTCTCTCTTCTCGGGGTCCACACATTCCAGACTCCAGTTCATCTCCCTCTCCAGTTAGTATGCTCTCTGCTCTCTCTATCGCTTCTTTTACGGTCTCCGGTTCTCATAGTTCCGAAAAACCCAAGATACCAGTTCGACAAACTACAACCCTGCCTGCACGGCTTATGCACAGAATACTACTCAACTCCAGTCAGTCTCCAGTGCACAGCATACACACACTTTCCATTCTTTCAGTCAGTCGGTATACTCATTCCAGGCTCTTTCCAGCATGATACAACATAATACTGGAGAACCAAAACTCCCCTTTCAAACAGAAGCAGCAGAACGAAACGACAGATGCATAAATCCTTTGTGTGGAGAACAGCTAGAGTCCCGGCTTCTATTTCCCATTGCCATTTCCCTTAAAGCTTTGAGTCAATAGCAAAGTGATCCAGCTTGCCAACGGCTGTGGTGGTGGTCGTACCAGACCATCTTCTCCAGTTCTCCAGAAAAGCTATCGTTTGCGTTGGAGTTGGAGATGTAACAAAGCGAAATAACCCATGCACTCTCATGTACAGCTACTTTGAGTTGAGCAGAGAAGAGTCTCATGTCTCAAATTCTACTCCGTATTCTTTACCGGGAGCTCTCCAGCTCAGTTTAAGTACACCACCCGGCTTAGAAAACGCCTTTGGGCTGCACGTTTTTCGGCGACAGTACACTAATAAATGTACCCTCGTAAACGTTCGTGAAAGGTCCGACGTGTCACGAAACCTACCCCAAGACCGTAAGTTAACGAAGGATCCAAGCTTTATACTTCAACTGGTAAGGTCATATAAAAAGCCTAAGTTTCTCCCTTCCTAAACTTACTTTTATAAGGGTTGCTGTTTCACAAAGTTGGAGTTTTACAGGCTTGGAAAGCAAGCTTGACAGATACTACCCGGTTTTGACGACAGGAGTATTAAGCATATGCCTCCATTACGCCACGAACGTCTCAAATCGGGTTTTTCTCTCCCCTCTTATTTCACTCTCGTTGCGGCGGTGGTCTCTGTGTAAGTACAAACCTAAGGAAATCGAATAAAAGACCCGGCCCTTTTTTTGTAAAAGAGAGGGCTTCACAAACCCTAATACCTTTATAAAACCCTGCACTATTCTTCCACTCCCACTCACTCTAAAATGCTATTTGGCTCGCTATAAACACTGGTAATTGAAGTGGGAAAGCTGCATGGAGAATGGAGATTTCACAACAACTTTACGTTTCTCTTGTAACATTGCATTGGCCTATACTCCAAAAGCATGACAATGCATGCACGCGGTCGGTCGTCGATCGTCCAGTTCATTCTTCTTTATATCCAGTTCCTGGAAGCTCCAGGATCTCCAGTTCCGCACGATGTACACTTGACATCTGCCCTCGTCGAGTGATTCATGGCTGATTGATTGAACTGCGGACCAATGAACAATTGTTTGGCCAGTCGTCCATTTTAAATGGTTTGCTGTCTTTTTCTTTTCAAAGCTCAATAGGGGAAAAAATCCAAATCTGAACAAAAATGCACTTTCTTTGTCCTTCGTCTTGCTTTCTTCACAAAAAAAACTTTTCTTTCCGTTTCCATCTTATTGACTAATCTAGCGTGATAATGATAATAGCTTAGTGTGCAAATTAGACTGGAAAATCAATAGAGGAGAGATCATTGGTTCCCGGTCGATTTAGTTCGGTGTGACACTTCGTTTTTTTGTCAACTACTTGAAATTTATTTCATTTGCTCAATTGCACAGCTCTCTTTGTTCATATACATACGTACAATAGCAATTTCTCTACATAAACTTAGTATTTTTTTCATTTAAAAAAGAAAATAAAATTTTATAGGCATTAAGAACATTTATTATGAAGTTTAAGAAGCCAGCACGACAGAGTGAAAACCTTAAGTACGTAATCTTTGACGTAAAATTACACAAATTACACTGAATTATACAATGATATTATTTAACATTTACAATTTTACCTACTTAATAGTTAATTTCATTAAATATGTACCAAGCACCAAGAAAAAGCCATCACAAGGCAATTTATAGAACTGGCACAGACGAATTATTAAAGTTGTGCCGTACGTGCGCTTTTGCGTTCGTTGGGTCACAAACATCTTTAGATGTTTTTAACAATCTTAAAATTAATTCACACTAAGAATTAATTTTTACAAATTATTACTAATTTTCATTCAATACAATGCTCATTTTAATTTCATAAAAAAATAAACGATTCTCGTAACGAGTACACTTTTTGATATGACAATCAAATTGATGAAGGGTTTTGAGGCCACAAATTCTACAATTTTTTATTACCAACTTAATGAACTTCATTAAGTTAATATGCAGTTGCTAGTTGTTGGGCTTGGGCTTGTCCAATCTGTATATTTATTACTTCTTAATTTATTCTTCGTTCTTGTTCTACTATCGTTTAATTCTCATTTTTGGGTATATAGTGCTGTATAAAGATGGAAGTCCTTTTGTAAAAAAAAATCCTTAGAATTTCATAATTTCATACAAGCATTCCACATTTCCACTCACTACATAAAGTAAACTTTTTACCGAATAGGAGTTAACAAATTAATAATTAACAAAATGATACAAAATACAATAAATGGTTTTTTAAATTAAATAGATGAACAACATCTTAAAATGTTTATTTAGATTGTACGACGGAAGCATCAGCGCCCCACAGATCATACCTGAAATTGAAAAGTAATAGATTGAAAAGTGTTTTTAGTGCAATTCTACCTTTGCAGTAAAATTAAGAGAATTAAGACTGATAAGTGCTAATGTGTATGAAATGTAAGATACATTTACTTTTACATTGATAATAGATTTGGTAGAAAATAGAAAAAGTGGTTTTTGGTATACCATGGACCGCAGAGATTTCCAGAACGTTCGGATTTTTGATCAATCTTGGAATTCCTCTCGGGATAGTAAAGTCTCCTGTGAATATGTGTCCCGTAGTCAAATAGTGGTTTTCCGCTGTCGATGTCAATCAATTCGACCGTGTGAAATTCCGAGCGAATGCTCCCTTTGAGCCTTGGGATTGCTCTTCTATTCACGGAAGATGCGTTACTGTCCTCCCGAAGGACAATCTGTTTTGGGACGTAAGGGACCACGGCATTTTTCGTCGTGACACTGCCGCCCATACGAACAGCCATTCGATTTTTCTTTGTTCCGGATCCGGGCATGCTCACGGCCGTGGATCTCACGGAGTGAGAGTGTCCTTTAATGTTTTTCGTTGGCCCACTTGAACTTTTTGTTTTCCCATAAACTTTTTCCTGTCGTTTGCAATTGCAATCATCTCCTCTCCCTTCGCCAGAAGGTATAATATGATTCGCTTCGCTCGGAATGGATCCGGCATCTTCCTCAACTTCTTGATCCACGAAAATGCTGGAGTTGCTGTCATCTCCAAAGTCATGGTCATGGTCATTGTCGTTCATTTCTGTTCCTTCGTCATCATCTCGTTCACTCGTAGAGCGCTCATTCGTTTCCAAGTGCTCCCACTTGGCCTGACTCCGCTCGTTTCTCTGTTTACGACTCAAATTGGCATTCTTTGCATTTTTGGAGTGGACGCTCCCCTTTTTCGGAACGATCGGTGTTTCATAGCAAGAGGAGTCTTTGGAATCCATGCGTTGCACTTGTTTATTCCGGGATCCGCCTTTATTGTTGTCTCCTTTTACTCTGTCTATTTTGGGCGGATTGTTTGATCTGTCTGAATCCATGGTTCGGCATCGTTGCACACGACTGTGGTCACTGATCATGATACAACTATCAGCATCCTTTGAGGTAGTTGACGTTGGTCGAGCTGTGGTAGAATCTGGAGAGTCTACCTTGTTTCCATAAACTGAATTCTTTGAGCGAGAAATTTCTTCTCTGTATGGCAGTGGCGGCGGTACTGGCGGAAGTGGAATGTGTGTTAGAGCCTTTGGCGGCGGCGGTGGTGGTGGCATAGGTGGCTTGTTAGCATTATTATTATTGCTGTCATTCACGACTTGCTTCTCGCACGGATCGTTAGAACTGGAGTTTGATTCATGTCCAGCAATTTGCTCTTTTTTGTAGTAGACTGGAATATCCACAAGGGACGCATGAGAACCCCATAAATCAGAGAAGGATCCAGCAGCAGAAATGGATTCGATGTTATTGTCCTGTTTCTCTTTCCAAATTAAGGATTTTGTTCTGTTGATAAATTTCTTGAGTGGTCCTTCCTTCGGAGCGTTTTGACGGTAAAAACCATTCTCATTATTATAGCGATGCATCATAGGACCATTTCCACGCGACACGCTGTTGAAGCTCAAGGATCGACGGCGATTTGAACCTACTCGCACGGATTCCGACATGTGATAACGGTCCATGAGCCACTTATCTCCAGATTTCATTTCTTCTTTGATGATATCCAAACTGAACCGTTGTTGAAACGAAACAAAAAAGCCGGAAACGGAAAAACAAGAAAAAGAAAACAAAACTCAAAAGTAATAAACGAAATCAACGACAATGATAAGTCGAGTGAAACTGAAACTCAAGACGGGGAAATTAATCTTAGTTTCTATGAAATATAGACCAAGTGTACCGATGTCTTTGAGGCTCTTCGTCAGAGTAGTCCACATCCGGCTGCGGAGGAGGAATGCGATGTCCCGAATTGCCCGCATCGTTGCTGAATCCACTATCATTACTGCTGTGTAAAGAGTCAGAAGCAGGAGCCAACAATTTTGATGGGAATCTCGGGGGGACTACACTTCCCTTGATGCCCGACTGTCCACTGGCACGATATCCTACACGAAAAAAAAACAAAGAGAATTTCTAATGTCGCCAAGTCACAATCAACCTGACTTGAAAACAAGTCTAAACTTTCCGTCAAGGCTCTTTCACTGTCTATTTAACTTTTATGAGAAGACCAAAAAAAACAGCCAACAAACCTGTGATGCTTGTCGGCAACGGGGGAGGCATCGGAGGTGGCACAGCCGGAGACGGAAGCAGCTTCATATCTTTGCATTCTGACACGGTGAAAGCCACAGGAAACCAGCCTGTCTTGTGAGTACGAAGATTCTCTCCGAATTGCCACCCTTTATTTCTGTCTCCTGCAAATATTTCAAGGGAAATTGAGATAAGAAATGAAAAAGACCGACCAAAAACCATCTCCACTCCTTGTATACCGCAGCACGAGATTATAATGCCACAAGCCCAAACCACAAGACGACTCGGTGCTTTTATTGCCTTTAGGCCATATAATGCAGCATACATTTTGCATGAGTTGCATTACACAGAAACGTTGACAAGTGAATGAAATAAGAAAATACGTCCTGAGTTTTTTTTAAGACGTGTTTATAGTAGCTTCAGGGGATTTTTTTGAGGTTTCTTCTTACCTATCAAAGCAATTCGGTCGCCGTCAAGGAAGCTTAGTTGACTGTCGTCTTTGGACAAGTAAGCGTAAATTGCCTTTGCATAATGGCTTCCGTTAGATGCAGCGGCGGGGGATGCCGTGTCTGCATCCGACCCAGATGATTCCATTTGACCGCATTTGACCAACAACATGTCGGATTTCGCCTTGCTCATTGCTGACACTGGCAACACAGAATAAGCATCCGGTGGACATTGCAACATTTCATTTGCATCCATTGATTTCGCTTTTCGCATTTGACTCTGTGGAGCACAGTCATTTGGATGTTCACTCGGACTGCAGTAGATGCATTCTTCTTCCTGTTCAAACAAACGTTCCTTTCTAAGCTTTTTAAAAAATGAAATTCGGTACTAACTAACATTCCATACCCGAATTGACATGAGTCGTTTTGGTAGCACATTTTGCACTGTGTTTGGAAGTGTCTCTCGACTCCCAGCCACGTCCATCCATTCATCCATTTTTTGCTGGAGCATGAAACTTCCGTTTGTGTAAAAACTCAAGTAATGCTTGGCCAAAGACACTTGGCGTTCCAACACAAAACCATACCGACGCCGTTCTTCAGTAAGTCCCTGATTAAATAAAGATAATTATAAATTATGAATTAATCAGATCGGTTTCTTTTCTTGTGCAAATATCGTTATCGACCATCGCTTCTGCAGCATCAGGATGCGCCCACTATGCATCTATATTTTTCATTTTACCTCTCGAACAGAATTTTCCAAAAAGGACTCAAGTTTCGCCTTTTCGTCCTCCAGATTTTGCATCATCTGTAAAAAGAGGCAATGAAAGTAATGAGTTAATAATTACTAATTACGTACTTCAGCGCATTAGGCGAGCAATTAGTTAAGAGCATTTATGGAGTTGCACCTTAATCTCTTTGTCCACATGATTGGCAGACATGGCCGGATTCTTCTTCGACCTTTTCCTCATTTTCTTCACGTTGGAGACCGCCTTCACGTAACTCTCTGTTCTTTGCTTGTGAACGATAAAAAACTTTTTCTGTTCATTCTGCAAAGCATTCATAAAAAATGAAATCATATTTTTTTCCATTCCTCTATGCATTTCTTAATGACTTGAATAATGAACTGAATGAAACTGTCCATTTGGTCAACACAAACACAATAGATCAATAGAAGGAACTCTCGTACTACTAATAAATTATTATTTTCTTGTCATTATTGTTGTATCTCGTGTCCCTCGTCTTACCTGTTCAAATCATTAGTATATAACCTTATATAACCTATAACATCCTACTAATTGTGATTTAGGACTTTGGGACTATTATAGCTTAATAAAAATGAGCTCCGTGAGGGTTTTCTAATACAAATCGCATGTGGTATGACGTGCAGGCAGTCGTAAAAATGAACATTTACCTGAATGACTCTCGTGTCCTTCTCCAAATTAGATTCCAGAGGAACGATGAAGTCCACATAGAAAGCTTTCAACTGAAAGTAGATAGTAAACAAACGTAAAATTAGCAAATATCCTGAATGTGTAAACATGAACATAAACACCATTAAGAATGTGTATAAATGGCATATTGAAGCAGTTGCAAAAGTGCAGACTTCTTGTTTAATTAGCTTTTTAAAAGAAACGTTCTTTTTTCATTTGTACACAGAGGACAACAGACAACATGAAGTTTCATCGTGTCATCGTCGCGTCTTCATCAAGATTTGCAAATGCAATTACGACCTACGGCTATTAATAAGATGTGACTTTGAGAGAAGTAACAAGTGCAAACCTTCTAAAGTATACTTTCAATTTTGCATGTTTTTTCTTTCCCTTTCTTTCACATACCGTATTAAGTTGTTGAGCGTTGATTTCTTTGAAAACGTCCGTAATCTCCTTGAGGCAGTTTCCTGTTGAAGATACGAAAAGGCAAAGTGTCAATTAATTTTCATTCCTTATCTGTTAATGTTACCACACACCGTTGAGACAAGACATGACAAGACACACTCACTCACTCTAGTAAGCGTAGTCGTACGTGTAGCCACGCAAATGTGCAAAATTAATACAAAAATGGAAATTGCCTGAATAGTCTGCGTAACGCAGTACTGTGTGATTCACAACGTTTATGCTAATGTTTTAATAACGCTGTGCATTTTGGGCATAGGCACATTCCCCCTTTGTGTATGCTAATTAATATGTGAACTCCTTCGTGTCAGGTACAAAAAGCATCAACATTAAAAGATTTGTGTCTATTTGCTACACTAATTGCTCTTCACTCTCCCGGAAAGAAAATTATGTAGAGTTCCGTCGCGTATCTCATCATCAAGTCGCTGTACTTTTATGACACTCAGCTAATGAAAGTGTGAGAGAACTCGCATACTTTTTTCTCAACATTTCCCACACAAATGTACTATAAACACATTTTTTATTCTCTGCGGTCAAGCCAATCTTCAAGGGAGAAAAGGGACACAAAAATGGTCATATAACCATGCGTACAGTTGAATTTGCAGAACGTTATGCACATTGGGTGAGAGATTCATTGAATGCAGTAATCTTAACTGTAGAGTTATACCTTGATTAATCAACAAAATGTTCGTTCAAAGTTATTACAAAAGGAAAATTAAACCAGTAATAATAAGAAAAGGTCGAATGACAAAGTGAATTGAATCACATTCTCATATTATTATTAATCCTAATCTCCGTTCAGGATCTTGATAAAACTATACGTTCAAGTTTAGCTTATTAACACTGATTTCCTTCTATGGGCAAAAGGTTGGACTTGACCACGGTATTATTTCTTGTTCCTTATTGTTCTTAATAATGTTGGTTCGTGTTTTTATTTCCTCAAGAAAAAAGTCCTTTTGCGTGTTGTGTTCATGTTATGAAAATGCATTCATGGCTCAGAGTCCAAAAAACATAAATTTGCATATTGCATCGCATGATGGATGATGAATAGATGAGGAATGAAGTGGCAAAAATTCTAAACCTAAATCTACTTTGAGAGAAGTCAATCAATCTTTCGAAATACAGAGCAAATACTACTATACCAAATACCAAAAGGCACAAAATATGCAAAGGAGCCGACCGTATCTAAAGTAAAGTAGGCCTGCAGAAAGGTGATAATGAATTATGTTGAAAATTGTGCCTCCGGACAAAGGCAAACTGCATAAGCAATGAGATTTCTGGTTTCTTAAAATGGTAGCTCTGATATTTAATGATACCCTATTGGCTTCTCTTTAGTCCAATTACATTGAGATCTTTGCTAAATGAGATCTCAGCATTCACACGTAAAATTCCAAATTAAAAATGGATTGCGGATCAAGATTATGATTGGATTATTTGCATTTCATTCAGAAGCAAGTTTTTCAAAAATGTATACTATAATGTACTCATTACTTATATTAACTAAATAAATTAAGGACACTATTCACACTAGTTTGCATTTGAAAAAAAAATCAACCTTCATACGCCAATGTGACATTGCTAATTTATTGGAATTTTCTAAAAGGATCTTTCTTGGAAAGGACATTTTGGGACGATGCTTCTTTTTTTGTGTGTCAAATATCTTAATCTTACCAATATCTCCCGAGCTGCCAAGTGAACTTTGTTGAGCTTGTCCTGACAAACGGACGAGATTGTCGAGGTATTGGGAAAAGGCAGTCGACACACCTGTAAACAAGGACAACAAAAAATAAATAAAACCCAAGTATACAAACTATGCTATCAGCTTTAACTCCTTTTTAGCATGTAGAAAAATGCTCGTAGACATGCTTGACCAAGTTGTCATCATAATGGTCATTGACTGAAAAGCCCACTTCTTTTGGCACACGGAGGACTATATTTGCAATTAAGAAAACCCTTAACTGAAAGTTGAACTACGTCGTTCGGACAAAGTGTTTTATGTATTTGAAAGTCAAACACTGGGTAAATATTGATGTGGGCATTGTGATTAGTGATTGTTGTTTGACATTGTTAATTCGCTAATTGCTTTCTGTTAAACTATTTTTAAAATAACGTTCTCAATGAAATGAAAATACCGGAAAGAAAATACTATAGAACCACCTTAAAAATACAAGAAAACTCGAAATAAATTGAACATCAAAATTAAAAATTTAGAGTTTTCGAAAACGATCATTCTACATGCAAATTATGTCAGCATCATAAATGACAAATAAGCAAAAACTGTAGCAATTTTGCATCATCAGATTTTGCATGCTTTTGCAACACAAAAAACTCGGCACTTCGACTACTAGGAGACGAGACACCCAAGACACACTGTGCCGATTCCCTCATTTTTAGTTTCTCAGAAAGAAGACGATGACAGCAATGACGGAAGTGGACAAGCGTGAAGAAAGATTGTAATTGTAATAGATTTTCAATTAGAATTAATTAATGACTCGTAGCGTGTAATTATTCAAAAGAAATTGTAAAAGATTTAGTAAGAATTTAAGTATTATGTACAGACACATTTTGCTTACCATGAAGTGATTTGAGGTATGCCTTTCCCGACACGATCATCTGCCTGGACATTGGATTGAAGTTCTCCAAGATGTTCTACATTTGTATAGAAACAAAATAACAGTTTCGTCATCATTAAGAGTCGCAAATTAATAATCACGCAGCTAATAACTGTAATATCGTGAGAAAAAAAAATGTAATTAATAGGAAGAGGAGGAAGGATTCATTTACTATTTGTACCTATGAATGACCTGAAAGCATTATGAAAAAACAAAATAAGCATTTAAACTTTTAAACTGTTAGGTTGTTTTGTTATTGTAAAAAAAATGCAGATAGGATGGGAGTCGAGTGTAAGAAGCGTGAATGAGCCTTCAAAAGTTGACGTGTCATGATGCTCTCAAGAGTCTAATTGAAAAGTCAAGCATTTTCTATTCTCAAGAGCCTGTCATTTTAGACCACCGCGTATGTTAGCTTTGTTTATGAAACTGCGTGTAGACAAATGCAAAAAGCAAATGAAAATGTGGTCCAAGACATGATTAAGTGTCTTTTTGGCTCACCGCAAACCACACAATTTCATTTGTGGCTAATTGACGTTACAGCTATTTGCATACCTCGTTTGCAAACTAGGATATGGGCAATTTACTTTCAGTTTCCTTTTGGAAATGCCTCAACTTGAGTTTGAACTGAAATATTTATAACGTCTCTCGAGTTGAGACTTGCAGGACTCTCAAAGTGACCGATGCGAATTTACCACCACGAGACATAAAGCACAAGTCGATAATGGCAAAGATGAAAGAAAGGAAAACGCTGAATAATATTGTAACTAAAACTACTAACACAGCTTTTACAAATGAGATTTGCGAATGCGAATAATTCTAATGGGCCTAAATGCCTTAAAGCCAATGGCACCAGCCAACACTGCATTCATTGCATTGTTTTGTTGTGTTTCGCATTGTGATTTTGCGATTGCTCAGACGCGGCACGTCTTGTGAAGACAAGTCCATATCGTAAAAGTCGCAAGAGTCGTACATCGACTTGACTTAGGACGAACGATATATAAGATAGACGGCACAAGTCTTGATCGAACATGAACAGTGAGTTTGCGACATGGACATCGCACGTATGTCACTCAGTGGGGGCGCATTGCGAACTTATGTCTTGTGGGGGTATTCGCTCACATTGTCATTAAGTGACGAGTCTAGAGAACAAATGAATTTGCTAAAAACGTCAATAATTTAATTGCTCTCGCCCCATTGGCAAAACGAGTCGAAGTCGAGATCGCGAAAGAGAGAGACTTTGGGCGAAAGTTCTCTCTCTTCTCTAGAGGCCGGTGGCCGCATTGGCGATTTGGACACATCAGAAGTTATTGTAATGCTGGATTGTAGGAAGCCTAATGAATGAAAATGTGAGACTAGCTAGAAATGCACATTTGGAGACAGGATAATGGCTCAAGTCATCTCATCTCTGAGAGAAAGATGATTACATTGCGTATAAGATTTCATTCCATTGTCCTCAACATTCATTTCAGTGTGGTGCACTGTTGGTATGTGTTGTGGACAAGTCTTGTAAGAGACATTTTTCCACTTACACCTGTGCAATGTGAGCAATGCTCATTTAGCAGTCAGACGAGTGATTCCGAGAGCATAGCACTACATGTTTCAACTTTGTGGCAAAATAACAAGTGTCCTTATGGATTGTGCTACGAGACTCAAACTAGACTTGAGTGGTCGTACGGCTACAGCTTACAGCCCTTGAAGCCAAAGCTAAGGAACGTAAACTAAAGAGTTGTGCTGCCCAACAGCTTTTAAATTGAATGTGGCCATTCTTCTTGAGCCAGATGACAAGAGAAACTTCTTTTGCTCTCGCACAACTTGCCTTGTTGATGTAAAGTTCTCTTTGCGTGCTCACCACATGGGCAAACACTTGAGGTATGACCCCGAATTCGCCCTGTTATATGCAAACCAAACTGGATCTCTTCGCACGGCCATCATCACGAGGAGGAAACGCACCTGCAATTTTCCAATCTCTAGGTCGAAGACGAAGAAGTAAGTGAGAGAGATTGAGAAAATAAGATGAGATGCTTCTGTGCCTATACACCTTATTACTCATAATAGTGTAGTATGTAGGTATCTTGCCCATTGCAACGTCCTCAGAACGGTTCAATTGCACTGGCAAAAAAACTTTTCTTGCACTCTCATCGACTCAGCTCACTTGCCCTGTTGTTCCTGCCGTTGCCCTCTGAACAGATTGGCCACACTGCACGTCGTACCGGTCTGGGTGGCTGTAAGAAACGAATCTTCTCCTCTCTTCTGACCCGAGCAAAGAGCAATCAAAGACACACCTATGTTTTACAGTGTGCACTTTCTACGAGATTTCATTACCGCCTCCGGCGGGTCCTAAACTAACGTTTTACCTTCTTCCCCTTTTGCTGTGGGTCGAGGTCACAACGCCCGAGACAAAAAATGTTTTCACTATTCCATACGTTATTTGAACACGACTACCTCAACTTGTCGGCATTGACAGAGGCGCCTCATCTCATTCCTCATATTTCCTACTTTAACGTGCTTGTTACTCAGTAACTCTACCACCGAGACACAACTTTGTATGTTCGATGTACCCGCAGAACATGTTTATGAGATATGCGCCATGGTTTATACTCCTGGTCAGCCACTTATGGAAATTTTTACTGATCATCAAGCACCTTGCTCGCTTTTATGCAGTTGGCAGCCACCGTTAGGAAGACTGGTGCCAAATCTCATCTGACAGTGAAATGCCTCTGGAGTTAATTTCCGCATTTTGATCACCAGTCGTCACAGTTCAAAGGGACACAGACCCGAGTCTCACTCCTCTCAGTAGTCAACCTTTTAGTTTCTCAGCTCTAAAGTCTAACGTAATATTTTACTGTGACAATGGGACCCACGGTGGCACTCGCAGTTAGCAGCATGAGCCTCTGAACTCTTTATTATTTCTTATTCATGCAAGGTGAATTGCATATAGTAGTAAAATACCATGACCATATCATACCATTATAGCGATAACGACACTATATTCTTTGATGTTTATTATGTTCGTCTTTCTTGGTCCTCTTTCCTCGTCTTTCCTCCTCATTATTATTGCTATTGCTTTTGGTTTACTTGGTGTGGTTTACAAAAGAACACAAGAACCGCAAGACAAGCTGGTAGGAAAACCTTTTAAAAGGGCAAAGAAAGACAATAACAGCAGCGTCGGTCGGATGCCGAAAGGTTCTTACATGTCACCGATTCTTGACATGAGAGTACGCCTTTGGGCACCATTCAGCGTCTAAAGTGCACTGAGCAGTTGATTAAAACTACTATCAAGCAAGAAAGTGAGAGAAAAAAAAAGTCTCAAAAATTGACAAGTAACTTCATTACATGTGACCCTAATAAGAAACGTCAGGGAAAGAATGGTATACAGTGTCCTGGCAGAGGTGAAATGACCAAAAATAAAATCCTGAAGGCACTCCACGATAATTTCAAGGGACTACCTGTCTGAGATGGACTGAGGAGGCCTCGGAATCCAATCCACGACACAAAAGTGAGACTTAGGAAACAAGGATTTTTGGCAGGAGCAAAGCAGCAGGTATTGATAAACATTGGTCTGCAAGGTTTCATTATAGTGTCTACTCATGCCTTGCAGGTGAAGACATTTTCTTATTGTTGAAGCACATATGAGATCGAATTGAAATCCGTGGCCCAGAGGCATTCTCCTTTCACTTCGTCGTGACCAATGCCATATATTTTAAGACATCAACATTACCATCACCTTGCCTTGCGCTCGTTGTATATCTTTATGCGAAATGTGATTTGAATGCAGTATCAATGATTGCGTGTGTGTGTATGAGTGTGTAATGTCAATGTGACTGACTGAAACTTCTGTAAAAACTCAATGAGAAGCCGATTTTTTTGAGTACATTTTGCTTTACCACTTACGGTTTACAACTTGCTATAGTCAACGACACTATATTGCAATTTTTTCCAACTTTACTCTCAGCATTAGGCATAAAAATATTGGGATCCGACTGCAATTATGACGAATGGGTGCATTATAGATGTCGCAACTCAAAGGGACATGCGACGATCCCATTAAATGCCAACATTAAGTCAAAGCTTGCGTGTGTGTATGAGTGTGTAATGTCAATGTGACTGACTGAAACTTCTGTAAAAACTCAATGAGAAGCCGATTTTTTTTGAGCAAAAGGTTACATTTGCCTTACCACTTACGGTTTACACTTGCTATAGTCAACGACACTATATTGCAATTTTTTCCAACTTTACTCTCAGCATTAGGCATAAAAATATGTACATGGGATCCGACTGCAATTATGACGAATGGGTGCATTATAGATGTCGCAACTCAAAGGGACATGCGACGATCCCATTAAATGCCAACATTAAGTCAAAGCTAACGTTTAAAAGTTGAAAGTTTACCATTCAAACGCTGGTCTTTTGCTTTTATTGCTAAACTAACATGAGCCAAATAAAAAAATCTTACTCCACGTCCACCACCAAACAACAGGCTTGGCATTTTTATAGGAACACCATTTGCCATTTTGCCATTATATCCATTATGCATAAAATGATCTCTTGGTCACTTTTGCGTAGTGTAAAATACACACAATAATAAAGAGGCGGCGTGTTGTTGTTGTGATTGTCTTTTTATGACAATTTGGAATGTAAACGATTCTCAATTCTGGCACATGTCATAAGTTGAAAGGGAATTTTTGCACACCGCACCTTAGTTCTGCATTCAAAAAGGGCAATGAGGCTTGAGACACTGTAAACTCCTTCGCTCACTCACACTTGTGTCATTAAGATGAGATGTCCGTCACACACAAGAGACACACATGAATACATTAAGCTTTGAATGTGTAATGGAATGTGCAATGTGTACATAATAATGTCATATGTAAGTATGTGTGCAATACAGAAAAAAAATCCTTGTAGCAATTACAAGGATTTGAATGAGGAAGCATTCAAGCATGGAGCAATCAAATTGCTAATGGGAAATTATGCAGGATCAATCAAGGATTACAATTATTACAAACTGTTTTACACTCACCTTATAGATACCATCAATCACTCGTGTGTTCTCCGTGACTGTGTTCATCATTTCCATGTTGAATGATTCTGTTTTTTTATACCAGAGTCAAAATCACAGGAATCAAAATTTCAAACTATATTTTTTTCACAAGGAAAAAAAGTTGTCTGAATTGAACAACCGTTCTCATAAAATGGATGATATGTTTACTTTGCGCTTTGTTCACTTTTTTTGCCACTTTTCCACCCAAAATGTCACACTTCACTTCACGTTTGCGGTAGTGAATGCACCAAGAGACGAAGTGAGTTGACAAACGCACAATAATTAATGGGAGAATGGCAGAGGACGACGCATTGATTTCCTATCAAGTGCAACGTGACTGAGGATGATTAAAAGACCGGGGAAGTAACACCCAAGAGTTTTGAGACATGCCAAGTCTTCTGTGTCTTGACTATGAATGAAGTGTGAAGGGTGGTCGCTCAGAGTATTCATACTTTGTTTCACCCTCACTTCTTCTTCTTTGCTACGTCTTTGCGTTTTGTTCCTTGGGATGCTGCAGCAGCTCGGTCCTCTATCTTCATCCAACAGCCAAGAGTGAGTCTTCTCAACGTAACTTGGAAGGAAGGGAAATGTGCTCAAAGACTCAAGACTGTCTAAAGCCAAGCAGAGCAGAGGGAAGGGGAAGAAAAAGAAGTAGAATTTATTTCTTCTTGGGGTTGTTTGGGAAAGTTGCCAATTGCCTTTTGCCTAGCGTAAACTGTTCCATTCACGTATGTATCCAAACTAAACCATTCGAAGATGAAGGAATAATATGAGCATTGCATTCGCCACAAGAAAGCTTCTTCGGCACCCTCGCACATCGCACTCCTCGGCCTAATATCCCATCTTGTCGCTAACTCAAGTCGATATATGCGATGTCGTCTTCGTCTCTTCGTCGTCATCATCATTTCTAATGCTTCTTCAGTCTATAATATGTCATGTCGGACGACTAATGTCTTACGTGCCTATCGAACCGAGTGCAGTGCGGACTTTAAAAAATCACAATCTCGTTGGCATTGCAATATCACAGTTAAACTGCATCGGAATCGGAATTTTGGAATCTAGTGAGCGAGACGAGACAAGACGATGAGACACGAGACAGAAGACGACAACACAACCCTCTAATACGAAAAATCCTTATGCTTTTCATGCCACCAACATTGCCACATTCCAGATGATATAAAGAGAGAGTTTTTGGAGCTCACAGTACTTTGTGTCAATTCTCTCCCCTTCTTGTTGTGATGCACGTACTTGCTATAAGACAGAAACACTTGACTCTTTCTACTCGTCGTTTGTCCTTTATCAATGTGATGCATGCACTTTTCGTATCATTTGCCAAGCAAAACGCAAAGTGCACTAGTCAAGTCATACTGTATAGGAAAAGTTAGACGAAGGCGTGAGGGAAATGTATAGGATAATCTGATCAGAAGAATCTAATGCTTTGTGTGTTTATAATGTAATCATGCGTTTATAAGGGGTGAAAACTGTCGTCTGGTCGTCTACCAACTTCCTCTTGGCGAAATGTATGGGGAAGATAGTGAAATGTGGAGACGAGAGAGAAGATTGTATGTGATGTGATGACAAAAGGAATCATGACCCTGTTGACCAATTAATGACATGTTGTAGTCACTTGGGCCATTGGCACTTTGCACTACTGTGGCAAATACAAAGAAATGTTAGTAAAAATTCAAGAGTAATTTGACAACTGTTTTTTTTCTCCTGTGGACACTCTAACTTCAAGTTCTTTTGAGTTGTCCTACGGTATTGTTTTGTATGTTGTTGAAGTACAAAAAAACTTTCTGTCTGTGCCAAAAAGTCAGACAGACACTGCGCCCTAATTACCATCTCAGTTTTCGCTTGATTAAAGCTTGAGCAATTGATAATGATACAAGTGTACATTGTCCTAACCATGCGTTGAATATGCGTTCTCAAGCTGCCGCGTTAGTTTTTCCCCATTTTCATTTACACTTTTATTATGCACATTCATTCCAATAAGTGAAATGCTGGGACAAAACTTGCAATACAAGCAAGCAGGTCACACACTTACACATTTATGCAAAAATGCACAAAAATCCAAATAAGTATAATTCAGCATTCAGACGTATAAAGAGGCAAGGTCCGACAGGTGATAAAGTACAGAAAAAGATATGCCAAGAAAGGAAGAAATGCCAAAAATTGTGAATTTCTACATCTTTCTTTTTGTGACTCCCAAAGGAAAAAAATGCCATGAAGCCGGCCCAGATGCCCAAAACCTCCATTTCCGCCCTGCATGAATTATGCATGCAGTGGATTTTGGCATTTTTAGGGATAACAATAAATGCTGTTTGAGAACATTTTGCATGTTTTTTTTCTCACTATGTATGTACATTACGTTCGCGTGTGGTGGTAATCGGAAAGATCTAACTGGCTCCTTTTTTTTACTCCTCACACTTCATCTGCATCAAGCACCAAATGGCATCTCACACAATTCCTAACGATGTGTGGCTCACAACATTTGTGACCAAAAAAGACCTCTTTTTTACATATTCATTCAAAGCTCAACAACAAAACTAACGTCATAAATCACGTATGGTGAAATCCTAAAAAATAACTAATATTTTTTCTTCAACATGAAAGATTATGCACAAATTCTTCTTTTTTAAAAAAAAAACACACCTATAGTACTTACTCCTTTGAATGTTTGAATGACTCAAAAAGAAGACTTTCTTGTGTAAGAAAGTGATAATGATTACGTATGCTCAAATGCTTCTTTACAAACTTTACTTGAGATGAACTCAATCCTCACACTTTAGTCCGTGGAGTTTACATGAAAAGTGTTGTATTTTAAGCTTGTCTCTAAAATGTTAGTGCTTCAGCATTACATATTTCTCAAAGAAGTTTCACTCGTTAGCCTGCAATTCTTCTGTTTATTCAACAACGGACACTAAACTAACTATAATTTACTACAGTTAAATTCTCATAACATCCTCAACGTGTGGCACTTGCCGCTCACTATTAAAGTTACGATTTAATGGCTTGTCTGTTCATTTCAATCTCTTCTCGTAACTCGTAGCTAGGAAAAGTGCATACAGGTACATATTAAGTAAAATGCACTTCAAATCATGATGAATGATGGATGAAAGACGAGGCTGGCTGTAATGAAATGAAACGATGCGTTTCAAAAAAGAAGAATTACATAAAATGAAACTTCTTCTTACTTCTTATACATTCAGCTTTCATTGAACTGCAAGATACAATGTTGAAAAAATGCTAACTGATTATTCTTACTGTTACTGTATAAAATGTAAATCAAAAGTTGGTTCAGAATCTAACAGAATTCAGAATAGCAGTGTTAAGACCAGTAGTAGGAATATGCATTTTCCAGTACCCAAAAGAGGAGCAAAACTACATGGAAACTCCAAATAATTTCACATTATTAATAATTTATCCCCCAAAACAAAGTTTCCAGACGTTAAACAATCGCCATTTATGGTTACACCAAAAAAATGCATGAATTATGAAATCCTGTTTGACATTCTGACTGCAATTACCCCAATTTATTAATGCCTTTACGTACAGCAAGATCCTTGTAATCGTTGTAAACATGTACGTTAATCCTAATCCCTTGGAATTGCTGGTCTGAAGGGACTCTCTGACATGCTTTTACTCAAACGTCT
>JABASF010001327.1:0-23417 GCA_019776145.1 Harlomillsia oculata | reverse complement strand
AATAAAGTAACAACAATTGAATAATAGCTCAATTAGTCAGCAGAGCCAAAGTTCCATCATTATTCATTATGAACCAAATTTTCGCTTGCTAGTTACATGTAGTGTAATTGGGCATAATGCTGAATTCATTCAAACAAACGCTTTGAGGAGACAATGACAAGGCCTGGCAGGGAATTAAGTTTATACTTGTACAACATGTACTCCTCCCTACAAGCAGTTGAAGGCAAGGATAGAATAGGATAAGACATTCGTGTCTAAAATGCAAGAGGAAAAGTGAGACGTCGTTGAGTTGAAGCTTGAGAGCTGAGAAGTTGAAGACGAGCTTTTATGCATTATTTTTACTGTGTGGTTGGGGTTGCAGAATCAGAATATAAAATGAACATGAATTGCTCCAGTTCGTCGTATAATATACTATACCTTATATATATTATATATTTCAGCAGTACCAATGTTGACGTGAAAGTGAATGAACTTAAAAGATAATGCTGTACCTTTCGCTACCAAAGCATTTGCTCACATTGCAACCAGTTTACCTGATATTGTAATTCACTACAATGTATTGGACGAACTCTTCCATTAGTGTACACACCTAGAAAAAAACCAATAATTCTTTCGACTTGCATAACAAACTTGTTCAAAATTGTAATAGTAATTTGCGCCTTCAAAGGATCGATCCGGTCGCCTCGAATTCAAAATCCAGTTTTGTTTATTTATGCTAGAATTTTTACATCTTGTGCCGAAAGAAAGAGTTTTATAGGATTAAAATATACACGAGTATGTGAGTGACGAATTACAATAACAAATCGATACCCGCACATGTTGTCTCAGAATGACTAAATGCTCAGTAAAGTTAATAAAATGTAATGTTCACACAAAAGTACTGAAAATCGTTTTCAAAGCACATAGTAATGCTGGTGATAGTCTGTATACTCCCAGTCCGAATATAAGATTACATTTTACATTTCACGCTTGCATGGAGATGAAAGGTTTTTCAGAAAGTGATGCTTCGCGTGAGGCATTAATATGACAAGGGAGGGTTCGCACAATAGATTGTTCGGTCGTCGGTGCTGTGTGCTGTAACTTAATAGCAAATGTTTGATTTCATTGATTTGTAAATTGGCAGTGCTGCAAGGTGGGCCACTGGCTCACAAATACAAGTTGGAACAATTTCATTGTCACTGGGGAACGTCGACTGCTGAGGGATCCGAACACACTATTGATGGGATGATGTATCCCTGTGAGGTAATGTAGCTTTACATTTCCATTCATCGTCTTCCCGTTGTGCATCAAAGTCATTTTCATATGCAAACAAACGTTAGCAATTCACGGAACAACTCCCTTCTTCGCTCTCGCTCGTCTACTAGTGAAAAAAACCTGACTAAATTTTTCATGGTGGCTGCTTCCTTTCGAGCATCACCACCTGAATGGAAAGAACCTTGACGACGTCGACACCAGTGAATCACACCGATTATCGTGAGCACTCATGCACGAGCATTTCAAATCAGAAGAGTCATGGACACAAACATTTCGCCATCTTTCCTTTGAATCTTCATATTTGATGCGCCTCAGCCTCAGACGCTCGCTTCTTCTTCTATGCTTATGCAAACTCATCTTCAATGAGAACCACCAAATGTACCTGGTTTTTGAAATCACCATCGTGACTTTTCCCTTTGTAAAGTGTCGAAATTTGGCATATGTGGCTTTAAAAGTGTTCTTTTTTGTGAGATTGTTGCATTGTCAATGTTGTTTTGCGGTTTCAGTATCTCACCTCATCAATCAACATTCACGAGTACTTCAACATAATTTTTGCAACTTTTTACTATAGTGCCTCGTTACCTTCCATTTTAGCGTTTTTTGTATTGCACACCAGAATATTTTATCTTTAGTAGTCACAAGTTTCCAAAAATGATGTTCTCAAAGTCAATGCTTTTGGCAATATACTTTTCAAAAACACATTCAATGTCAAAGTTGAGAACTTGCATGTGTTTTTGAAACTTCGGGTATGTCTAATTAATTTCTTTGTAATGCCTTCCGTAATCTGTTTGCTGAAACATTGTCATTACTGAAGCAGCGCTAATTAGCGCAAAGTTGTTTCTAATGATAGCAATTGACGATTGATGTGGAGATGGAAGACTATAGAATGCTGAAGTGCATGAGCAAGGACATACTTCGCATCCTACTAATTCAAAATTTCAATCCCTCATCGCAATCAGAAGCAAGCAATACAACAATGCAATTATAATATACGGGCAAGGCAAAGCTATTCGCGTTTGTTTCATGCTGTGCATCCTTCATTTGTACTCCATATTGCGTTTTTTATTTTAGAGGCCTCAGGGTGAGTGAAAATGGTTCACAAAGTATTAAAACTATCGAGACTTTGCAATGAGAAGGTTTATTCGTATTCTTCCTACGTTGCTACAAAAGTTGAGCTGTTTATTAACCGAGACTGACGCCGTGCCTTTGCCACGGGCAATTGTATCAGAGCGTTTTTTATGAAAAGCACGTATCAGCATTGCAGAAAAGTACGAAACGAAAAGATCGAAGAGCGTCGTCTTAAACATTCAAATTGAGTGGGAAGTAGTTTGCTCATATCTGTTCTGGTCCACATAGCACAACACGTCATATTCGTCAACTTGCTACATGTACATTATGAAAGCTATCAATATCCATGACATGCATTTTGCGTTCACACATTTATGAAAAATGACATTTTCTGATGCAATGTTTCACCTTTTTCAGATTCATCTTGTTCACTGGAATTGCGATAAATATGGCAGTTTTCATGACGCTGTGTCTCAGGAAGATGGACTTGCTGTGTTGGGCATATTTTTGACGGTGAGTGATATGAGATAGCAATTACTAGGTCATGCAGCAAAATGCCGTAAAGTGGAAAACGATCGGTTTTGAAACTATACTATGAATGTATACGTATCATTAGGCGTCTAGGGAAAGTAGGAATTCAGGAGCTAAATTGCATAGACTATATGTACTGCATTGACGTCTAAAATTGCCTGCGAACCTGATCTGAATTACTTTTTCGGAACGTGGAGTTCTTTCCTAAGCCCGAAGGTAACCGAATTCCCACAGCATGATGAAAAGACTCATCGTTCGTGGAGAGCCTTTTGAGTCTTCTATAATTCGATATAGAGATCTTTTGAAGAAGAGTGAATTTCATGCGGGCTCTGTTTGCTCCACAAAACTCGTGGGGATTATAGAGACTCTTGGCCATTACATTACCATTACCACAATCTTTTCATTGGAAGCTAAACTAAGTCCGTTGAGATTACTAGTCATTAGTTCTATGTTCCCTATGTTTTATGTTTTGAAAGTTCACTTCCACGTTTTATATTTCCCACAAAAAGTATTATTAAACACTTTACTATACTTTGAAATAATAGATTACCTCGTGGTTTTCTATGTGTTTTCAATGTTTTCTACTATGTTTGTTTCCGAGAGTATGAGTAGTAGGATACTAGTCGTAGAAATATTTTTAAAAATGCATGATACGTTTCACGAACTGTTCTATTTCCACCATAACCGATATTAGTAAAGAAAGCTAGATTAAAACATTCCGATTCATATGTTGATGCTACAAATTAGACGAGAAAGGATGTAGAAATCTTACGTTTGTTTAATTTGAAAGGCTGGGAGCAAGCATCCGGAAATGCAAAAAATCGTGGACCTCCTGGGGAAAATTCCTCACAATGGAGACACTTGTCCAATGGAACAGTCGATTGATCTTGGCTCATTCCTTCCAGGTAACGATAAACAGTACAAAAGACATGAAAATAACAGAGAGTAATGCACTTTACTTTTTAAAATGACATTGTTACAAATTTCCAGAAAATCCGAGTTATTGGACTTATCCAGGCTCGCTTACCACACCGCCTTGCCTTGAAAGTGTAACTTGGATTGTGTACAGAGATCCTGTTGAGATTTCCGAAGATCAGGTAAGTTCAAACATTGTTTAAAGATTCATAAAATGAGAGTGTTTCCTGAATACTTAAGACTAACCCTGAATTCGGGTATACAGTTGAACGCGTTTCGGCAGCTGTGCATTTACGGGCGTTTGGAGAAAGTGCCGGACGACGAATTCGGAGGGAAACTTCTCAAGAATTACAGACCAGCTTTATCGGCTGGGAACCGAGCAGTGAGACTTTGTGAATTTTAAAAATTTGACCTTCTTCTTTCGGACGTGAAATATGTATATCGCAAGAACAGATAATTCGATCAAAATAACAATAACAATATAGTAATAACATTCACGATTGGTACCAAATTGATTAATGACAATGCAATCATGGATTTTCTATAATCCTACAGTCGATCACTATTGTGCTTCATGCCATGATTGGATTCCAGGCTAAACTACCTATATACGAAACATTGCCAAACTGAGGCATCAGTTTAGTCTTTGTTGTTTGTCGTTGTGTAAATCACAAAAATATAGGCATAGTGACTTCTATAGTTACGTATTGTACACAATGACGGTGCTAGTTAGGCGCTGTGCTTTTGAAAGCAGAGGGGCGATAATCAAACTGTGGTTCAACATTTGCATAAGACACAACTAATGATAGACTAATTTACCACAATAACTATAGTAATATTTTAGACAACGCTGTAAATCATTTTCATCATAATAATACATTTTTAGCAAGCTCCTTGTGTCTGCAAAATCTACGAGTGCTTGTGTCATTACTATCTAAAGCTAAACTCCGAACGACTTTACGACAAAAGAATGACTATGGCATTACAAACTGAATTTATATTCTTCAAAAATTAGCTAACAAAACAATCCACCTAAATGATAAATGTCACCGTCAACGTCAACGTTGATTACTAGCATGTAGACTCTTTAGGACAATCATGTACCAAAACGAATTCAGTATTATGATAGAAAAGCTTAAAATTCCCTTGCCTCGCTATGGTTCCTGAAGTGAAAAGTAAAAAAGATGAAGGCAACATTGTTCATCCAAAAATTAAAACAAAAGGAAACACTAGGACATGCAAAAAATGTATTTTAGATGAAAATTTCCTAAAATTGGTAACTAAATTAAAAATTGACCCTTCTATAAATATCATAAATTACCTAATTCAGGTCCTATGATCGTTGGGGACTTGAATAGTTAAAAAATCAAAAAATGGTAATGTGAAAAAATGGTGGAATATCTAAACAAAACTGTGAGTTCGCATTTAACTTTTTGATATGCAATGAATTCAGACCCGACTATAGCAGACCCAATGCCACATAAAATAACAAAAATTTAGAACAGTGCAAATTTACGAGCAGCCCAAAAAATTATACATGACAAAGTAATGCATCGTAATTTGGTCCCTGTGAGAAATCATTACTTTGATTGGAACCTTCCGTGGTTATTGTGGAATGGTGACAGGAGTTCCATTCCAGCTTCTAGATGTGATATTCTAATGAAACTGAAACCAAAATGGTTGGAAAAGAACAATAATCTTTAAATTAGAATAAGAAAAATGTTACAAGTTAAACTTTTCTGAATGACTACTAAATAATACTAGGTAATACAGACAATGTCGTTTGTTCATAACTCCACGTTTGACACGTCGGAGTAATTGTTATATAGTGGTTAATCACGGTCATAAACTATAGATTTGTAAGCAAACTATATAAATAATACTTGGGCTTCCAAGCAAATTAAAAAACATCCGGTTAACCCATTTTTAATAATGAAGAATCCTAAAAAATATATACGGTTTTCGTTGACAATTCGATGTGTGACTTTTATTTCCTGTTATTATATACTTCCAGTCTCTTTTGAAAGACTCCGGTAAACGTTATCAGTGCAGGAGTGCATTTAAACAAACCTGAATTCAATAACAATACGGGTTAATAAAAATGTATAAGTACCTAGAATCATGAAGGTAGTAATGTGTTAAAGGCCAATAAAAGGCTGTCCGTTTTTGAAGCTAAAATAGAAAATATTAGCAATGACAATGAAATGAATTTTATCGTTTTTAGAATGAGTATGTTGACTAGTCGCATTTGTCATGCAGGAAAAATGAGATTGCAATGCAATATGCAATGAGAGTTGAACTGCTATGACGTTGAAGATCCTCGAAAAATGACAGAAGATATAATTTCAAACTTTTAGAGAAAAAGTAACCTAAAAAACCATTAAATAATAATAATTTGTAATGAAATCAAAAAGCAACACTCCGTTCAACTGAAAGTCGTGTTCACTAATTAAAATCAGGGAAAATACGGAAAATCAAGTCCGCAAGATGTTAATCATCAATTATAATTAATGTATTATTTATACCTGCCGTGTACTATGTTAATTCATTCCGGTAAGTTCGGTAATGCTTAAAGCTATGTACTGCTATTGAAAGTCTTTAATCTAATTTTAATTTCGTTAGGTAATGCGTCCAAAGTCAGGAATTATACCTTGTGTTTATTCTTACGTAATTATAATTAATTATCTATAGACAATTAATTAATCTACCCTTTTACAAGACGTGTTGTTACAACATGCTGTATG
The DNA here is from genome assembly GCA_019776145.1 of Harlomillsia oculata. NCBI lineage: Eukaryota > Metazoa > Arthropoda > Collembola > Entomobryomorpha > Oncopoduridae > Harlomillsia > Harlomillsia oculata. The sequence continues at coordinate 16,905 of JABASF010001327.1, read as the reverse complement.
TACCGTTTGACTAACTCATTATGACTTTACTGCTCTATCTGTTGAAAGAATTTTAATGAAGGTAGAAACTTACTTTTCAATTCAGGCGAATTCTATTCGTTGTAAAGTAGTCTTGCTTCGCCCCATAAGACACTTTTGCGTAGGTGATTTATAAAAAGTCTTTCGCATTTAAAATATTGTTCCGGTGGAGGTGGAGGCACGATGAAGAGAGTGATAGAAAGTGAACATCTAAATACAGTATACAACAATTACAATTCAAGCAATTTGACTGTACGAGTCAAAAGTACCTTATCTTCACTTAGTGCAGTGGATTAAGTAATAATAAAGGGATGTGTTCCAGAAAAATCCCTCCGTAGTGTAAACTGTAACTTGTAACGTGAATTCGTAAAACTGTAATCTTGTGTAGTAGCAAAAAATGTTAATAAGTTGAAATTGTAGTTGAAATTGTAGTAGAAGAACGTAATTATGCAGCGAAAAAACATTAGTTATTCAAATTAGTAATTGATTCTACAATTTAAAAGCAACTTCAGTGATTCTATACAATAACTAATGCTATTAACTTGTGTCAATTGAATTTGCTGCCGTGCAAGTTCACTTTTAGAGAAACTGACTAGATTCTAATACTGATATATAGCGTATATACAAAATAATGAGTGATCATAATAAAAAAATTATATTCCTGTTGTTAAATCCTTCGGTGTAACGTTCAAATCGAAGAACGTTGAAAGTGTTGTTGAACATATTCGTGTGAAAACGAACGTAGACGTTCGTAGCAAAGGAAAAATAAAACTAAACGTAGACTTATTACTTATGATGATAATAAATATGAACTAAAACCAATTTGTACAGTATTTTATTTATTTATTGGATTTATTTAATATCATAATTCATCATCAACTTCGTAATCATTAGTAGACACAAACATAGACCGCATTGTCGACAAACGTTTGCTTATTTTGAAAGATTTATGAACATTACAAAAATGGTCGGAAGGCAACAGATCACCTAAATTGGTAATACATCAACCAGACTTTTGCCTTTGTTTAGTTTTTACACGTTACAAAATCAGATTAGTAAGATTAGCAGTACGTAGCCATTGCCAATTGCCATACAATCGCATTATTTAATTTCACATTGTCGCTACACTAAGACAATTTGTTGCGAAAATGTTAGAAAATTCATCTGTCATAGTGAACAAATGAGCAGACACTGTAGGAAATTGAGCCATCATCATTAGTTGAATTTCCAGTAAATTAACGTATAGATTAGAGTAATTTTTTGGTCATCTTTAAGAACGCGTTCATAAAGTAGTTAATTACAAGAAGATTTTCATCCTTCTTTAAAAATGTACAGCATAGAAGATTAAGCGTTTTCTTATTCAAAATTAGAAAATTTATAATCTAAGCATTAATATGCACTTTGCTCATTCCTAAAACGCAGGTAACTTGTTTATTCAATCAATTTCCAATTCTTGAAAAGCAATCTTGCTACCTTCGTCAGTCCTTAGCATAGAAGACAATAATATTTTTGTATACTATTCTAAGACGAATGAACCAAAAAGACAGTACATATCATACATCTGAGAAATGTTCAACTACATTAATACAAAAAGGTCCTCAAAATTCGTTGTTATCGAAAATCGCTAGGTTCAATATTCCATTCAAAGACGCATTTATGAGTCCTTGCATTGAATAACAATGATTATAATACTTTTAAACAATAAATTAAAGTTATTATGTAAGCTTTGGCAAATGAAGTCTAAAACTACAATATAGGAAATTAAAGTAAACTTAGAAAACCTATATTTACACAAATTGTACAATATACGCTTCATTGGATCGTTAAGCATGTCTTATTAGACGGATTGACCTTATTCTAAGAGTTGCATAAGACTACAATGTCATACCATTGTTTGAACATTTGAAAGCGTTTTTAATTATATATTGAGTTGTAATCTACAGTATACGAAACCTTTATAGAACAGCTTAGTAGATTATTGTATAACAATGTACAAAATAGGAAACAGTACGGACAGAGCAAGAACACACCAAGACATTACGATCAGTGCTGAAAATCTTATTAACTGGTAATTATTTGCATAGAACATTTGCATTGTTGAAATGAAAATGCTTACAGCTATGACACTTCGTTAATAGACCGAACTTGAATGACAGTTTAATTTATGGCCGAAAAATGCCAAGGCATTTAGCTCAAGTATACCAAAAAATATCAATACAATACGTACATATAATAATTGTAATTATAATTGTAAATTCAAAAAATTTGTAATGTTTAATTCATATTATATATCTGAAATATCAACTACTAACCAGTATACTTCAAAATATTAATATCTTGACAAGGAAATAAGGAAAGTATATCGTACATCACATTATCAATGTAACAAAATTGAATGGTGACAAGAAATTCCTTTGAATTTTTGAATATTAGCAGAACAGAAAAATAACAAAAACCAGGATAATATGGCATTGTCCCGTTGTCATGTTACAATACAGTAAATTGGAAAAACACATCACCAGTATGAAAACGTTGCTTAGGATGAAGCAGTCCATATAATACAACAACAAGTTGTGTTCCGAAAGATAAAGACATCTGAAGGGTCTGGTCAGGTCTAGAAGATCATTCCCCTCTTCTTCTTTGTTTTGCCATCAATAGTCCTACACGAGTGAGTATCAATTATTGAATTATTGCTATATAACCAAATATTATCCCAGAGACAGAAGATAAGGAATGGAATAACATTTTTGGCTTGTTAAACTAGATCTTTAGTTAATTATGGTACGATAATAGGGAAGGTACGTGGTAGTTATCACCAAACAAGTAATGCACTTATAATACAAGCAAAACAAAAAAAATATTCAACACCAAGAAAACAAAAGTTACTTCTAAGTAAGATAGTCACCTGTACCACTCAAAAGAAGAAGAATAGAGCCTTTACATTATGAGTTACAATACGAATTCAACATATCACCAAACATTCAAAACCAAAGAAAAGTCATATTAATCATATCGTAAAAAGTTATTCTCGATTGATATCAGTTTCAGAAATTAGTACATGTAATTGTGGTTATTATTCCATATGCAATTGCACTACATAGAAAGCATGAACATCGCATTGCATCGCATGTGGGAATTTGATTGTTACGTTAGTTACGTAAAGCAACTCGTCAAGTTATAACAGAAAGTGACCTGACGCTCAATTTTAAAAGACCAAAGTCAAGTAGGAGCACATTCTTGGCCGCGAAGAGAAGTTGTTCGGTTCTGTTTCGGCATGGATTTGCTTCGTTGCAAAGATATACCGGAAGTCTTGGATTTTGTACTTAAGGTTGATGACGCCGCATTCAAATCCTCTTTAGAAACTTTGGAACTCCTTAAGTTGAACAACGTGGATCCCTTCCCTGTGCAAGCAGTTCTAAACGATGGTGAGAACGCAAAAACGCAGCCACAAACAAAACCCAAATAAATAAATCGCAATTCGAACATGAAACAGAAATTTAATGACACTAAAACATAACTATAGGAGAAGCCGGGCAAGCCAAACATGAATGGCGGCATGAATGCTATAGATCACATTCTGATAATGAAAAACGTGAAAATGTCAACAGCAAAAGTCATTCCACTGTAGTGCTTACTCACGCATGACAAGGAAAAGGGCAAGCTATTATTTTATAAGTCCCTTGGGAATTGTTTAAGCTTGCAAAGATTTCCTTCTTAAAAGCAAAGACACATGCAAGTTGGCTATACATGCATAATGCTAATGTCTCTAGCAATGGCCTTTTCTGTTAGTAATATAACAGCGTAATATAGCTCGTGTGTTAAGACGATACCGCAAACTTTTCATTTAAATATTTGAATACTTTTAAAATGGCAACTTTCAATCATTCTTTATTGAATTTAACTCTCATGCAAGACAAAAGACGTTATCAATTAAAATTGTCTAAGAAAAAGTTGTTAAAAGTACGTTTGTGAATTTGTCATCAAGTTCAAAAGAAAACTACAATGCTACACAAAGTTTCAATACACAAGCACTCCCACATTCCAAGACACTGTCGTTACTAATTTTGTTACTTCGTTTCGCATTACATCGTTTCTGTAGAATCGTAAACGTAATAATAATAAGACATTATCAGTTTGCGAAAGCAAAAGGCACTAGACTTCAAGAACATTCGTATTTGCGCATTATGCTTATGGTAATAAGAAAAGGTTAATCGTCCCCAGCGGACTCGACCCACTCTTGCAGGTCTTCCAAATCCAAACTAGGCAAAGTGCGTGTGGAGTAAGATCCTTCCGTAAGCAAAACATCTTTTCCCGAGGACTCCATCATTTTGGAAACTCTGCCAAGCGAAAGCCGAAATTGGATAATACCACAATACATACACTCACATACTTGACATAGCAACGGCAACTATTCTCAAATGTTTTTAACGAAATCGATAAAGTTAGACTCCAAACACCGTTTAAAGTGAGGTTATCAGCCTTATTAAATTGAAACCACAACCTTTAAGTCGTATATAGCAAGACAAACACAAACGAAACAAACGGTAATTGTAAATGGAACTCCATGAAATGAAAGTATGCATTTGTGATAGGACATGGATAATATAAGTGCACACGTATAGGGAATTTCGTAAGGAACAAGGAACAATAGCAGTTCATAAACCAAAGCTCATTCAAACAATTAGGGCCTTCAAAGAATAATCATGGGCTTCTGTCTCAACTAGCTCCATCATTGTGAACATAAATCCACAAAACAAATTATTGAAATATTTGCTATTAGACTCAAATGAAAACTTACTCTTTGGACAATGCTTCCAAGCCACGTCGCCGAAGCTCCTCATAAGTCATGCCATTAGCTTGTTCCCACATAGCTTTATCGACCTCAAACTGCTTCTTCCTTTCATCGTATTCCTTTTGTAATTTTTGTATGGACTTCTTCAAGCCCTGCTCGCGTTCAAGTAGCTGAAATCAATATATCATGTTGCCTATTATATTTATACTATATAAATGACTATTATACATAAAATGCGATTAGGAAATAATGAAGTCATTAAATTGTACATCATTTTCCGAGTTCAGAAGACGCTGGTTTCTCTCCTGGACTTTCATATCAAAAACATGTTCCATTTCTTTTTCCATTTTCTTCATTCTATCGTCGTGACTTTTCTTTTCTTCTTCCATTTGAGCCAGTGGATTCCTACAACACAAAGTTACATAAGGAATCTGCTCCACAATTCACATAGTAATTACGAGACAAACATAAACGAGCTTGATTAATGTATATAGGCATGCTTGGCGGATATGGCAACCCGAATAATATACTTATAATAACAATGCGTTACATTCCATTCCATTGCTTGCCTACAGGGTTCAATTTATCTTACATGAGTAGCTTAATAGCCTCTAACAGGACTTCTATGGTTCATGATCTATTCTACGCCGCAATGAACTGTCCAAGACAAGACATTATTTTAAATAACATATCAGCAAATAGCTGCAACTTATGACGAGAACCCTTGAGCTCCATGTCGATTACAAACTCTTTGACTATTAGTATAATCAAACCAACGGGAACTGAAAGTGGAACAGCGAGCTATCATTTAAATTGAGCTCGTAGCGAAATTGGCATAAGTAGAATCATACTACAAAGTGATTACTTCAATAGAATATTATTTTAGGTTCTATATTTCGCTCTACACGTTCTCAATATACATGGAAGTAAATTATACAATAATATAAAGATCGGTTTGCATTTCCATCGATTACTAAGTACTAGTCAGTCTGTGCTAACATGCATCAAAGACATACGAAACTATAGCATTCTATGTCAGCCTCATATATTTAGAAGATGCAACCATATTAAAGCAAAGAAAAATGACATTTCTTTCAATAACATAAATGTATTATGCTTACACTTTGAAATTAGGGGATCAAAATTGATAGGAAAATCTGACAAGCAAAAACATCACATGGCATACACGTACCGTACCATAAATGTCGAAGTAGTGGAAATCACAACCACAAATGTATGACAAAGAGTAAATGAAAAGTATAAATCTAACGATAAAAAATGTACGTCATGCGAATAAGTTTGTAGTCTTCTACACCAAAATGTAATCGCCCTGTTGCGTGAATTAAATTAACGCTATCTAGACGATGGTATTAAAATAGCAAGCAAACAACGCTCTGTTAGATGTTAATGTTGCATTCTACTATGTCGCACTACGCAAAATATAAGTAACTATAAATACATTTATTTACATGAATACATTGTTAGTTGCAAGAAGAAGGAATTAACAAGGTAAACAATGGACAACTGGGGATAATAATAAACGCGAAACAGAGGTGGTTTCTAGCTTTAGATAGCTTCCCGCTTAGTGAAACTTACCAGATAGTTATAAAACAATTAGGAACTCCAGGGGATTGAGCACTACTACGATGGAAACAACACATCAACAACTCGTTACCGAATACTCCATTGAAACTAATTATTTTGCTCATAATTATTATCTGAATTATATTCTGAATACGAATGTGAGAATTGCTAATTTTGCTTTATGCTTTAGACGAATTTACCCTTTGAAACCAGCAAAATTATTTAACAATTAGAAGATCACAAAGAAATCGATGACTTACTTGGTGCCTCTGATTGGTTTTCCATCCGGACCAACTCCACCCAATCGTCGGCATCGAAAGTTTTCATAATGAATGCTGTTTGTAACATCCTTCAGGTCTTGTAAATGTGTGCGCAGAATCATTTTGCGTAAAGTAAGAAAATCGCAATGTTCCAAGCTCTCCACTGAAAATAATAATATCACAATAGTAAGTAAAAGACATGCAAGAATGACTTTAACAGATGTAACCATCATTTGATATCTTGGTGTCTTCTTTATGAGCATAGAGTTTCATACCGATGTCAAGGCCCAAAAATTAATTAATTCAGCTTCTTACCTAAAACAGTTCCCCAAGGATATTTCCGGCCGCGAACTTTTCGGCCATCAACATCAACGATGGTATTAGACCCTACCACCGCAAAAGGTACGCGCTCTCTCATTCCTTTTGTGGTCTTTTCATTCTCATCTTCATCACAGTCAGGAATTTCATAAATTTCATATATCCTGATTTTATTTTTCGCAATTTCGTTCAAAACCTAATAACAATTTACAAAATAACATGAAACCCTATGACATGAAATATGAAACACGAAAGTCGATAAATATAAGTTACAACGACTTTACCGTCTTTTTAAAGAGAGCACATTCTTCTGGTGTGAGAGTGTCAGCTTTGGCTATTACTGGGACGATGTTTACTTTGTCGTGCAGCTTAGACATAAACTCAATATCCAGCGCTTTTAGTCCATGACCAGGAGAAATGAAGTACAAACAGCAATGAACGCGAGAGTCATTTACAACCTTTCGGTTTACTCGAGATTCTGCGTTCAAGTAATCCTCGTAGCGATTTTCCACATAATCCAGCACAGGTTGCCAACTAAAAATCAAAATCCTATTAGGTAACTGTAGGTATGCATTGAAAGTTGGTCACACATATGAAATCCACTAATAATTACCAGTTACTGTTGTCAACCCCATCTCCAAAACCTGGTGTGTCCACGACCGTTAGAGTCAAGTTAACTCCCTTCTCCGACAGTAAGACTTTGCATGTTTCCACCTAACATTTGGCATACAAACATTACATGGAATTCCTTTACCATTAATACCATATTACACTGCAAAAATTACAGTGACACAGTACCTGTACAGTTTTCTTAATACGATGAGACGGACCAGGATATTCCGCCGAATAGATGTCAGCTAAAAACATGGAATTCATCAACGTAGACTTTCCCAGTCCCGACGCACCTGAAACAAAATAAGAAAAGTCCATCATATTAATTTATCGCTAACGTATACTATCCAATTGAATATTGCATTAATATTATAGTGCAATCTGAAATTAATTAGAGTGAAACGGTAGAACACACAAAAGAATGCCCTTTCCTTAGAACGAGCAATCAACAGAAAAGGCTACGGAATGACATTTACGACTACCATAACACTGGTAACCATAATAGGCAAAAGTATAATGTTTACGTTAGAAGGCGATGACATAAAACAACAGCCAAGTTCCAGGAAGAAAAAATGTTATTGTAAAAAAAACGATGACTCACCAACCACCATGACTGTAAACTCAAAGCCTTTCTGAACAGATTTACGAAATACTTGATTGGGAAAGTTGACAAATCCAACGTAACCATCCAGCTCTTTCTTTTGGCTTTTGTCCTCAGCACTCAATTTGCTTTCCTTCAATTCTTTTTCTCGGTTGTCTTCTACAGAATTTAAGGTATTGGTACCCTTCAACGGCTCCGATTTCAAAGCCCCCAATGACCCTGGTGGAGGCGCAGAAGTGTTGACAGTTGTCACAAGAGACGGCGCAGGAGAATTGTCATTCCTGAAAAACAATTCCCGTTTGTTCGGACCCTGAAATTAAGCAACAAACAAGACCCAATGTCTTACGCATTAAGCTCAATACTGCAATGTATTTCTCTTACATTCCTTCCTCGTGTTTAGCTTAAACGAAAAGTATTACGAATACGAAAACAGCAGGGGCTTCTTATGCTGACATTTTCGGACGACCAAAGTAAATGAAATGACCTTTACAGTTCTGCAGACAGGCGGGCATAAATAAGTCGTAAAATATTCCAAGCCTCTTCTAACGTTCTTAAGTATACATTATTACGCACGTTTTAACGAAAAAGCAGAAGTATTTATGCCGTCTGAACCTTTAGGCCAAAAACTGCATTGTTTACGTTAACGTCGTTTACAATTAACAACCCTAATACATTTATCGTCCCACGCCCACATCAATAACTATTAAGGATCGATTACAAAAACTGGTGACATGATGCATGACATGGTATATTTCCAAAATATCAAGAAATGTATACGTATTCTGCTACCGGTAATGCCACTTATGACATGTCAATACCGTCAATACGATACGAAATACGATTCGCATGTCATTATTATTACAATTAACCATGCCTTTTGCTGGGTGTTTATTCTCAATGAAAGATGATCTCATAGTGACATGAGTGTCGACTCCAACTCAGACTACGATATGAACAAGATTCAAGAAATATACTCACCCCAGAAGTGGCATCCCCGCCAGTCCCGGTGTCATACAACTTCTGTCGATTAGCCAATCGGTCCATACTGGCCAAACGATAGTTGTTGCTACTGTAACTTCCGGCCCCAGTCAAAGAACTCCCATTGGAATATGACGAAGTTGCACTGCTGTTTGTTCCAGCTCCTGTCCCAGTCACAGAACTTCCATTGACATGACCGCTCCCGGTCGCAGATCCATTGGACGTAACCGAACTCCCATACCTTGATGAAACAGTTGGACGACTGTCCTTGTCCACTCCTCTTGAAATCAATCCTGGACCTGGACGTGAACTCCCGCCTCCACTGTACAAAAGGGACGAAGCCGTATTCGCGCTTGCACTTGCCAAATTTTGTGGTTGAATCTGACTGGATCCTCCAGTTCCACTGCCAGTACTCATTTTCTTCAATGTCACGTCAAGATTTCCTCACAAAAAATGTTTGCAATCGACAATCTGTCTTCAGCCTTATCTTGTCCAGTAAAATATCGTATTTTAGTTTCAGTCTTGGTCACATAAAAAAGGAGAACTTAATTGCCGACACTCACATAAAGTTCAATCAAATATCAAACTGCTGAAGCGTCACAAGAAACTCAAAACTACTGACAAGTTCACAAGTTCAATCAAACCAACTACACAAAATAAATTAGTACACTGTGTAGATAGACTCAACAAGAAATGTCTACGTCGTGATGTCGTCACACATCCTTTGTTTACAATAACACAGTCTTCAGTCAAATTAAAAAACTAACATTGCTTGCTTTGTACACGGAACTATATGTTCTTCCAAATGACAGTGCGTATCGAGACAACATGAACACCCATAAATAAGACGTTTTCTTAACTGCTGATGGCGTGTGACGAGTGGTTTAACTGACAGAATGGAACTGGGTGGATTTTCTTTTACGCAGTCATCAGATCTGAGAGAACGAAAATGTGTAGTTGGCGGTGGCGGTCGTTGCAGCCTGCAGCAAAGCAGCCTTTAAACTAAAGTGAATAATGCTTTTATGCTGTATTTGTATGTTTGTATTCATTTGTACGTTATATAGCGAAGGAACGAAAGAAGAGTCAAGTCCATTCGAATACTCAGGCCTGGAAAGACCAAAGCAAATCATGGGCAATGAGTCGAGCAGGCAAGCTTGCAGACAGCCGACTGCGAATGCCGACCAAAAGTCTTGCTTTTGTACGCACGGCCACACCCACTAAAACTTTTGCCTTTGCCTCTTCTTTTCTCTTTGTTCATGTGGCTTCGAATGCATCCAAAATGCATGTTCAGCTTTTGCTGGTTAGGTGGAGGAATCATGAAAAACCCTCTGTCACTGTCTCAAAAAAGCATCACTTCAAAAGTGTCATTCTAAACAAACTAATTGTTCTTTCAGTTATAAACTGTACAAGCTCACTTTAGATGAAATGCCGTGGATGTCTATGCTCAAGTCAACGTTTTCCAATGGTTGGACAACGATTTTTATGTGTACTTTCAGAATTATGCTTTGCACGAAAATTGTATGAAAATTCCATGAAATTTGTTCAAATGACGTTTGCAGGCAAAAATGATAAGGTGTCATGAAAACGAGTGGAACACAAAAACATTTTTTATATTATACTTCTTAGGATGAATGAATTGTATAAGCTATGAAGGACGTTTTACCAAATATTTTCTTGTGATTTTGTACTTGGAATTTAATTAGTAATATTGTCAATTACATTTAGGGCACATCGCACATCAAAAAACTGCATTAGATATTACGACGATGACGAATGTTGACTTAAAGATAAGATAAGGCAAGAATATATATTGCTAGAACGTACCGCGCACATATATTGCGTAATGTGTGTGTCCTTGGATCAAAACAAAGGTAAACTGACTAGACTTCTATTATTTTATTTTATTTGTATGGAAATGGAATAGAAACTGAGAATTAAGAATTGTGTAATGTTCATGGCTATTGTTTTCATTTAGTGATTCAAATCATCGTACAGAATGTAATCTATCCATACATAGAAAAAATTAATTTAGTCGTTGTCATATTGCGATATCGCCATTAATGTGAGTTCAAGGTTTATCGTCATCGTCATGTTGGCAAAGTCATTTTGCAGAAAACTGTAGACATTTTATGTTAAACTCTATGGTGATCTTGGAAAGAACTGATCATCAATTAACTGTTTAATGAGGCAACCAAAAATATGGCTTCGTAATTATTTGTAATTTGTTTGGAACATTTCAATGTACTCACTTCATTGTTCGCGTTCAGTCATCCGTCAGTTGTACTTGAAATTTAATCAGATTCTGATAAAGCTTTATATTCATGTAATGTCTGGAATTTAAGAGAACCCACTTGCAGTTTATAGTAAATCATCAATACCATATACATATTAGTACCACACTCAAAACCAAAGGATTTGCAGAATCCTTTAAAAGTTTGTATTAATTATATCAAGCAGGATGCCTACTGTTTACTTGGTTCGACAGTAAGAAGCAAGAATTATATATAACACTATTTCCATTGAAGGTGAACGTAGATTGTTTTAAAGTTGTTTGATAAACTATTTTTCAGTGGAGAAAGTCACGGAAATAAGACCCGATTGATAGAGCCGCCGGAAGTTGACGTTTTAACAGACTTCGGTAAAGTGCAGGTAAAGATTTGTAGTAGTTTATAGGATTATCAGGATTTCTATTTCAATTACTAGGGATAGGTATTTTGAACTCGCATGGGTTTTATTGATATTGTTTGAGTTCTATCTTACTTTGTTATTTCAAAGGCTGAATTAGCTGGACAGCAATTATCAGAAGTCAAATTTAGTAAGGCCTATGCCAGTACGTATTCAAGGACAATTGACACAGCAAAGATCCTCCTGAGCAAGTCAAAGTTTCCAGCTCCAGACGTGAATCCCGATCCTCGTATTCGTGAGAAGGTACGTAATTGCTAAAGTTAGTGGAACAACAAGTGAATATAAATGCAATGTGAAATGGCTTATCATGTTATCAATATCAGTCATAGGCAGCATCAGCATGCTTTTGAATTATGATTTCAGAGCTTTGGCATATACGACGGTGGACCGTACAAAGATGCCTTAGCTGCTTGGAGTGGCCCATTCAAAGAAGGAAAATCATTTTTTGATATAGAAATACCCCAAGCTGAGACATGGGCGGAAATATTCGGTCGAATCGAGAGCTTCTTGGTGGTACGTTTGGTATTAATTATAAGAATATCTCAATGCCCTCTTACCGGGCAACTTAGATATCCCCCCGAACCCGTCGACATGTGACCGATGTTCTGTTCTGTGCCCAATTTTAAGACGACAACAATAATTAATATTCCAAAGTTTCGTCGTTTCCTTCACATTCAAAGAATAGCTAAACAGAGCATGATAAATGATAATCGAGCTCATGACCCGTCATTCGACTCGTGACTCGATGCTTTCTCACAATTTCAATTCTTTTCCCTGTTCGTTTTTGAACCGCTTCTGAAATTTGGAGACTTTGAAAGATTTGAAACTGTCAAAGATTTTTCGGTAACTCTTTCAAAGAATTCCGAATGATGGTTATCATGCCGGAGAACAGTGGTTTAGAATTCATTGAACGCGCACAATGCAAATTCCATAACTTGTTTATAAAGTTGTTATGGTAGTTGGTAACTGGTAACAGGGGGAAATGTTCGGTCACGGTCGTCGTCGTCGCAAAACGGACGCAAGGGCACTTTTAACTATAGTGCATATTAATAATAATGGCAAATCATTTCCAATAAATTTTTACTATTCTCGTTGAAATGACAGGATTTGTGCAAAGAGGCTGAGGCATGTTCGGATGATGAAAACATTCTGGTTGTTTCTCATGCATTCCTCATTCATGCAATGTTCAAGTTTCTTTGCAATACTTCAGCATTTTCCGTGAACAACTTGGATGAATCCGCATGCAAAATAATGAGAAATACGGCTTATTTTCAATTCACTGTCACAAAGTCAAACGACGAAGATGTGGAAGGAAACATCAATTTTGTCAAGTTGAATGTGACGGATCATTTGAGTCAATTCGCGGACACTGATCCTCTAGTTTTGTTTGCAAAATCTCCAATGGGTTCCCAATTTTCCCAGTGTATTCATGTTTAACTTTGAATTTAAATCTAAGAGAACCTTTTGAATTCTAATTAATGCCTGCCAAGTGATTCTCTGATAATAACAAAATGATAAATGAGCATGTCAACCATTAATTACTAATACCTATGCACATTGAAAATAATTTGATATCGATATAAAATCAGTTTTTAATCTCTTTCCTTGTATTCTTCAGCGAAATAAAATGCTATACTATGTATATAAATATTCAATTATGACGTACGCAGCAGCACAATTTTTTGTTACATTTTATTATTAATATTCTTGTTGGAAGTTGGACCAGTCGCATTGGGGAATTACCTAGGTAAAAAAAACTTCACGTGATTTTTTATCATGAATTGGTTCAAAAGGAGGAAAATACAATTCAGTAAGTGCTCATACAAAACCGGTTTGACATTACTGTACCAGAATAAAATGAGTAAAATGGAAAAGTATAAATTGCAAGTCAATTAAAATAGGATACAGTGAGCACGTAAAACCTCAGGATTCAGGATTTTGCTTTCCAGTAAACAGATTTCTAGTGACTTATCATAACAAAATCTGTTAGCTTGTAAAATGGTTTCTGCAATTATACTCCTATTCAATCGTAGCGTCTTTGACGGTGTTTTTTGAGTTTCCATGATTGCATTCTTAATTTGTTAGTAAACGGCCCCCTGCTTCCGTATTATGTATTTATATGTTGTTCATGAAGGTTCTTTTCATCAGTTGTTCTTTGTAACATTAGTTGTCAACATTTGTAATAAATAAAGGGCTTTTGTTGTGCTCGGATTAAAATATATTCTAAAACGTGGAAAAACTGCACGCGAAACGAAAAGATTGCACTTTGTTTTAAGGGCAGCGAACGAACTTTCAATGGTTCACAATTTCCTTAATATAAATTATACATAGCATCATTCCTAAAATATATAATTACAACGCTGCCATTTACAGTAAAAAAACATGATGAACATTCATGAAAAATCAACGCGCATGTCATGGTTGGTGGGTTTTTTTGTTTTATCTATGTGAGTTTTAAAAATCTTTACAATCATTGAATTTATTAAGTGCAAAAAGTATTATTATAGTTTATAGTTTATTATAAGGTATGATGCTTTTTCAATACAGTTCGTGTTGCAATGTTGGACCGAATCTGGGATTGTTCAATGTCGGCGTTGGTAATGTTGGTGTAGGGAATGTTGGAGTATTTAACTCTGGTATGAAAAATGTTGGCGTATTCAACACACTGGCTACTGGATCTATTGGAGTCGTAAATGTGGGCACATTTCATAAAATTGGTGTGGCCAATGTTCTTACCGTTCCTTATAGAAGACGGCGACGTTCTTTGGAAATTATTTCACAGAAGAAAACCAATCGCAATCGCGACGACGACGATCAGCACAACTCAATAAGTCTTGTTATGAAAAAAACGTGAAGGTTTACCCAGAAAATCTATGAAATGCACTATTATCTAAACTTTTCACCAATTAATACAATTAACCATGTTCTGCGTGTCTTGTATCACCACTCACCACACATTAACAAAAATGATACAATCCCTATCATTCTATCATATGCAGAGTTGCAAAAATGTGTACGAAAAAGTTTAGTATTTGATTAAAAACATCTTAAAGTTGGTTTTTAAAATTCCAATTATTTATATTTTAATTGGTAAAACTACTTAACATGTTTCCATATCATAGTGTCCAATAGTATGAACTGTAAATTGAGAAATTTAATACATTATTTACTTTTCTCAAAACAAGTCAAACTCTTGGAAAAGCTCTTGGAGTAATTTTGATTCTGGATAGTACAGAACATTCAAAGCATTCGTAAATCTAGTGTGCATAAAAGGTCGCAATACTGCAAAAGTGATCATTTATTTCTTTTTTCGCCCCGCGGGAAGTAAATGAGGAATAAGAATCGGTCCGATTCCAGCCTTATGACCGGTAAGAGGAAGCGTTGCTATCCCGATATTTGATCGAGTTCCAAAGTTGAGCAACCCGAATGTAAGTGCACTGAGAATGTTGAGAATTCCCACATTCCCGACTCCACTGTTTCCAACTCCGGCGTTAAACAGCCCAATGTTACCGAATCCAATATTACCCAATCCCAAGTTACCAAATCCCAAGTTACATCCTGAACTGTATCAAATTTCAAAAACGGTAAAGGAATGTTACAACCAAGTAACCTTTTGTGTTGCAATATTCATGAATAACTTCAATTTCAATCACCTCGAACATGCTGATACCAGTAACCAAAATACAATCTAAGGGAATATTAAAAAGTTTTTATATTATCTTATTTATCAGTATTGTTTTTTAGTATATATTTTATAAGAGCTTTTGAATGAACACCACCACGACAAAAGGAAACAATAAGCTCACTTGAAAATTCGGTTGAAGGAACTTGTGCTTCATTATTTTTATGGTATGGATAAATGAAAAGTTGTGACTCTCGGATAAGTTTGTTTACAAGTAAATGAAATCGTGAGATGTTTGAAGTATTTATATTCCTTTCATAATTAGCTAAAATTTCCAGGGTGCATAACGAGCATAACATCTCAACAGCTAGCTCTGCATGCGATTTCGAAATCAAACCCGGACAGCATTCTGGAACGCAAAAATTTATTTTTTTTCTTTCACACGTGATGAGTATATGTGTGATTTAATTGATGAACAATTAAATCAAGTGGATAAGTGCTGTATTAAAGATGCTATAGACCTCTGAATGGAAATGCCAAACTCTGACTTTTCTTCATTGTAATTTTAACGAAATAACAATGTGAGATTCACGGAGATGATGAGTGCAGTAACAATGTGCAACATGGGGAATAAAATAAAACAATCACGCTGCACGATGGGAATTGGGAACCACAACCACAACAGCCATTTATATTTATATATCCGTCCTGCACAACAGCAACGATTTGTGCTACACTCGGTTCATCCACGAGAATTGCTATTACTATTTGCTGTGTTATTGTTGTTTTTCTTAGTGTGTACGTGTGTATGTGTAGTAAAAACGAACTGTAGTTAAGTTAGGGAAAATGAAAATTCTTTTGCATAATTAATTATACTTTCTAAACGTGGCGTTTACCACCAGGAGATATTTATAACTATGCCCAACTATCTTTTACATGCGTGAAAACGAACCCTGAAAATTCCGGTTTTTAAATTGTAAAATCACTTTTATAGTTCATTTAGTTCATCAGCACTAACAATTTGATACATGCAAATAATTTTTACAAAATCCTGAATGCTGAAAATTTTTTCATTTGCCCTTATATTACAGTATCATTATCATTACACCGTACTTAATTAATTTTCATTTGGTGCGACGAAGTTCATTCGTTGATCTTAGTTAATACCTGCACCTGCACAAAGTAGTTTCCATGTCCATTTCCCATTAATCGTGTCAAAATATGCCTATCAGTATGACTGTGGCTGAGTGATATGTTTAAACTAAATTCAAGCTGACGCTGCTATATGCTTATGATTTATTATGATGTTGATAAGCTTGGGATTGGGACTAACTTAGACATGGATTTCATCAGAATTATACTTGTTTTTGGATAAACACAAAATGATACAAGAAGGATTTCGGATTCATGGTAAACTACTTTTCAAATTTTGTGA